>OMOT01022318.1:0-13678 GCA_900312575.1 Acanthochaenus luetkenii | reverse complement strand
TAGGTAAGTTGTCTAAGTTGAGAGCTGAGCTTAAATATGTTTGCGTTGTGTTGTTACCTTGCCATGATTTAACTCCAAATATTGTCGAGACACTGTATCTTCAATAGTTGCTCTGGAGAGTAGAACATAATAATCCAATATAGCGTTTATTTATCTCCCCATACAGATACACGGCACGCAGAAACAGGTCTCAAAGTCACACTTTTAGCACACAAATGAATGAGAACGACGCAGATTCTGCCAATGTATAAAATAACAAAACCTGGTTCCGCTTTTTTTTCGTGTTATTACAATGATTGGTAAAGGTTTTATTTTCTTCAACCTGTCGCCGTAGATATACTGAATATGTAAACCGCCTCTCAGCTCGTGCTAGCGAACGGGCGTGTTAATAACAAACACGGTGATTCGTCTCGGAAGCTACCTACCGGATCTTCTTCCTAATTCAAATAGTAAAATCAACACAAAGTTGACATTTTTATTTCCAAGAAAAGTGGAACCGGGTTTTGTTATTTTATACATTGGCAGAATCCGCTTTGTTCTTGTTCGTTTGTGTGCTAAAAGTGTCCAAACCTCTACCAAACTGTAATGATGCTTTAAACTGGAATTAACATGCATGCTTAAAGAAAGAGGAGCAGCATGACATGTTACTTAGTGTCAGATGGATGAGGGCTGCCCTTCACTGAATAAGTGAGATCCCTTACTGAGAGCTGCATAACAAGCCTGAAGTGGAGGGAGTTGGCACCCTCTAAGGTATAATCTTGGCCATGGGTTGACATTGCGGTCAAAATCTACTGCGCCTCTTAAGTGGATGGATGGCATGGTGGTTGTCTGCCACTTGCAATACTCTATTTTATTCTATTTTTAAATCAATAGCAGCCACGTTCAACACATGACTGAACACCCAAAACCCTTCCCACAGCACATACTACTGTGAAATGTTAAATCTGACTCCCATTTGCAACATTTTCACATTGAGTACTGCTCGCAGTGGCTCCAGCTCAACATGGATGTCCCCTACTACGGGTCAAATAGTACCAAAATATAACCTGAGTTCAAGTGTTTTGCTCCTAAACAGCAGGAAGAGAGTGCTTCATCGAGAGAAAGCTGGACTGACCAACATTAGCTGAACCTCTTCATCACCGCCACCAGTCGCCAAGAAGAAGAAATGGAGTTCCCAAGGAGTGCACCGTTTACCGATGTCATTGTTACATGATTTCTGGGTATTGAAGTATTGAACAGTTACCTCGTGCTGCCATTTGGGGATCCCAATGTGCAAAATTGCCTAGCGTAGCTTTAAATAATTAGTCTGTCTATATCTGGCCACATCAGTGGAATATGATTCACTTGTATGACTTGACTGTTGTTTGAACTTCCAAATCTATTTATTCATTAATTCATTTAGCCTGTATTTAACCAGATCAGTCCCACTGAGATTTAAAATATATTTTTCGAGGAAGACAAAGAAATTGCAGACCAACAACATATAACAATGGACAAAATAAGAATAAAGTCAAAATTACATCGAAGAAACAGCAAGGTAAAACAAAAAAGAGAAAACAATAAATTTTGTATGAGTGCTCCAAAGTCTGATATCTGATATAAGGTAGGTTAATGGAGTGAAAACCGGTTCTTGTCACCGACGAACCCCGTTGACCCATCGACCGACTCGCATTTATGATTATTGCCCAAAATATATATATACTTTTTTACATTTCTAAAAGACGGGGACCAAACGCTACCAAAACAACACTCCCAAGTGTATTTGGTCCAAACAATGTCTGATAGGCAATAATCTAAATGTTTATGTTCAAAAATAAAAGCTCTCGGAATGGTTCGTTGCATTACAACGCAGCTGGAAATATTATTTGCTCACTCCATGCCACCGTGTCGGGTATCATATGAATCTGGACACCCTATTCTTTCAAATGCTGGCAAGAAATCAATAGCCCAAGGTACACAACTCGTGTCAGCCCCACAGAAAACATGCAGCTAAACTTCACATTTTGCACTCCACGTGGCACATTTTGTGTTTATTCTCATTCTTTCATCAATTCCCAATGCAAATGTCATCCAAAGCAACTCATTTCGTTGTAATTTGTAGTCTAGTCAGATGCCTCCCGACCAAGATGGACCGTGAGGCATGTTTTGCAGAAAGCTCTGAATTGGACCAAGCTACAGCCTGGTTCCACGTCTCCATGATAATACACTGTCTTGTCTTCCCATCTATTGGCTGTTTGGTAGTACTACAGCTGACAGACCTCTGTCAGTTAAATCTACACCTCACAAGCTTTCCAAAGAGATGTTTTGGCGTAAGCTTATGGATGTTGTGGTGTTGTGTACACAAGGGCCTGATTGATTTTATGCACATACTTTTTCTACTTTTTTATTGTTTTGTGTGTTTTTAACATTTACAATGTTGAAGAAATGGCATTGTATAGTGGAAATGAGTAATACTTAGCAGCCACATTCCCTTCCAAGAGGTAAAAAACCTATTTGGCACACATGCCAAAATGAAGCGTCCACCTGGTCCTATCATCACTAAAACTTGCTGAATAGATTCAGTGGCATCTCTGTACATTGGATCATTGCTGTCATGGTGTCCATTGTCTAATTTAGGAAACATTTTAGGCGAAGATTACAATTTGCATTTCTCCTTTGATTTATCTGAGATTACTCTGGCATAGTAATAGTCAGAATGTACTGTCACTGGGAATAGATTATCTAAGTTCTTGTCTATCCATAGAGGCCATATCATGCATATTGACCTGGCAGATGTAGAGCTATTCTTGTTTTATTTTGGGAATGTCTGTTCAGGCGAGAGAGAGAGAGACCAGCTCTTTCAGTTTTAAATAATCTTGCAGTGAAGTCCAGGGGGCACTGGGTACATAAAGTTGTTGTGGTGAAAGGACACACTAACTGAAAACATAAATCTTTGAGTTGACACAGGGCTGCATGCTACGCAAGGATGTACAGTATGCAGAGTAGTCATTCCACATGTTCAAAGCTTACCACTGTACACAGTCCTAGCCCTGGCGAAACAATACAATTTTGAACAAAATAATATCTTCCCTCTCTATTTTTTGTATATGTGAGCATGTGAAGTCTTAAACCAGACATGAAAAAGAGATATAAATTATGTGGATACTTTTGACTATGTTTGGAAACTGCTTGTCAAATGAGGGGTATTCTAGAAAAGAACCATTGCAATGGATGATGACTGTTGGAGGAACGACTTGAAAAGAGGAATCACTCGAGTTCAATATTGTCCTTAACACAAAACCAGCTGTAAAAGCTCAAACAAACACTCCACACAATCAACCTACAGATTACAATGTCTGTTCTCTGGGATCTTTGGGAGGGTAATTCATACTTACAAATAATGATATAATTAATTATAGAAGATCATAGCAATAATGTGAATTAGATTTAGGGTGGACTTTCTTGAAGATGAAAGATGTTTTATTTAAATGGCTTAGGACATTTCAAACAATGTTTGTGAACGTGGACAAGCTGCTCCGACAAAAAAGACTGAGGGCTAGTGGTTGCTTTGTTAAATGTGTGTTTGGGCTTTGTGACACAGTAACAGTGTGGACCAAACGTTTTCCAGAAACATGCTACGGTAGGAGTGCTTAAAGTAATAATCTGTGACATTTTCATATGAATAAAAATATGTTTTGCTACTCTTTATCACTGATCGATATAATACAATAGTGGTTCAACCTATAGACAATTGGTGAAAGCTCTTACATTTGCTACATCTACCGTTGTAAACAGCCAGTGCCTGATAGGTCTTTACCAGTGGCGAGTGCTCATTATAAGCTATAAATGCAGCGCATGCTCAAGGCATTTGAATTGTATTCTATTAACATAAACATTATTTATATACAAATGTGTCAGTCTGTCCAATTATTTTATTTTCAAACTGCAATACTGCGATGCGGAGAGAACGCAATAAAAAAGCCTTGTGGGGCTCCGTAGAAAGCTGCCAGGCTTACTTCGCGCATGCGCTTTTTGTAATTTCCAGCTTCATTCATGGTAATGCATGTATCCTCTGACCGTGAGAATGGTGGGCAGAAAAGCTGCCTGTGAACCAGCTTATCTTGGAAACAGGCATGCGCAACACTACCACCAGCTAGCTGATAGGCCCTTCGGTTAGCTCAGCGACACACACTAACTTACTTCATGACTGAGGACTTTTTAAGAAAAAAAGGAATATCATTGCAAAAGGACGTCCAAGGGCTTGGAGTATTGTGTGAGTGAAATGAAGAGAACAGCAGAGCAACTACAAAGACAGGGAGAAGAGTTTGACTGTGTTTTTGTACAGGTAGAGTAACCCCCGACAGCAAAATGAAACTGGGCCATATCCGGTCTGGATGTATCACAGTATCTGGTATGGATCGGCAAAACGGCAAAAAGTGTCTTTTTGCACAATGGTCCAATACCGGTGCGGATCCGGCTTACGGATCAGTACTTGCTTTTGGCCGTAACTGGCCCAGCTCACCCATAAATTATTTCATGCGACAACAGTTTGTTTGGTATAAATAGAAGAACTGGGTAGTTAGCATGAGCAGCGACAGCCACCACAGCTTCACAGCACGCATAGAGAGATGTAAAAAAGGTCTTGCAGTTAGTAAAGTTCGAAAAGCAAAGTAAGGTTAATTTAATGCTTCCTTAATAGTGTTTATTTTACTGTATTTATATTTATATCTGATTGCTTGCTGCTTCAATGACCCAATTACACCATGGGCATCAATACAGTTAATCTAATCTTACACTTTAGCTTCAAAATCAGACAGACACAGAGCTGATTTACTGGCTTCCAGTCTGTCCCAGTTGGTTGCTCTGGCTCCCCTTGGCACTTTATCCAAATCTCCCGACCTGTCTTTGTGCTTTCTTGGATTTATTGGACTGAAACCTAAGAATAACAATATGGTTTTTTTTCGTGCAGAAATGTTTTGCTCACAGGCTCAAACAGAACATTGTTTTTAGTCATTGTATATGCAATGGAAATGCCTGGTTCATGATTCTAATGAACATTCGAATTAGGTATATAGGAGTGGACTGCCAAAAAATGAAAATTACCCAAACACAAAATACATACATACCAGACAACTTTTAATATTTCTGCTGTTTAAAAATGTCATATTAATCCTGCAGCTGTGGCACAATTAGCCTATTAAGACAGATATAATTGAACCTCCAGTAGCCACTGTCAAAACCAACATGGTGGGTGGCCTATGACTGATAAGATATTGTTCCATTGTTTGATTACTCATCAAATATTAGGTTTTAGCCTTAATGTCGTCCTTCCATAGCATGTTTCAATCTAAAGGTTCCCCTGAGCATTTTGTTAGTTTAGCTCTTTTATTGTGAAGGCAGAAATAATAAACAGGAAGTATTGTTTCTGCTATTCCCTGCTGGCTTGATGCTGGTTTTTAAAAAGTGCGGATCTCATCCGTGACCCGGTCAACCGGTCCAACACCGTACGTCTGTCTGCGGGACGTCTACGGCTCACTTGAGTTGTAAGTAACTTCGTCGCCATGTGTTGTGAGCGCTGAGCTCTGGAAACACTACCGAGACTAAACGTGTCTTCTATGCCATTTGTCACACAGCTGAAAGTGAAGTAGTCACCATATATTGACGTAACGTTAAAACAATGTGGATTTCGCTTCAAGTTCCGCGTTGTGAATTGAACTGAGCAAGAACATTGTATAAAGTGAGTATCTGCTTGTGAATAACATCAAACCCGTATAAGATACAAAGGGGGACAAGTTACTATGGTAGTTCAGTTTCTCAATAACGTAGAAAGTCGATTTTCTATTTGTTTGTGTCGAGGCTAAGGTCAGACAGGGGCTGTGGTCCTTATTGTTGTTACTAAATACCACCAGTACTAATCATAAATATAGCTGCATGCGGCAATGGACGGGGTCCAAGCACAATATGCTAATTTGTCCAAAGAAGAGAAACCTAAGACATTATGATTAGTTGACCATAATGCTATATTATTGTGAGCTTGCAGAGAATAGTGCCCTTAACATCAATGTACAAGTAGTTTATAAATCAAAAAGTATGAAAGTCACCGAAACAAGATTCAATAGGCCTAAGGAAGAAGCGCAATAATAATCCAAGCCAAAACGTGGACCCCTAATAGTAATAATAATGAATTGACAAGCAAATTAAATAACTAGAAATGAATTGAAACATGTAAATTCACCACCATTGTAGAAAAAAATGAAATGAAACATACAGGAAAAGACAAAAACAAACATAATTAAGGCAAAGGCACATTTAACACAATAGAGACAATTCCACACAGAATATGAAGTGATTTCATATTAGATGCTGAGCTTGCTAGGCTGATCTCCTCCGGCAGGTTAAAGTTTTAGGCATCTAATAGGGAAAAGCCATTTCAATCAATCAATCAATCAATCAAATCTTTATTTATATAGCCCTTTTATACAAGTATGTCTCAAAGGGCTTTACATTGCATGCATCATATACATAGTACATCACATCATGTACTACACTACACACAAACACATATATTTGCATGTCTTTTGACTATTGGTCAAAAGCGTTCCTACTGCGTTTTGAACAAGCAGGAGACAATGGGTTGATTTCTGACAGACAAGTATAAAAAGAATTGCAATAATCATGAGAGGAAACAAAAAAATTGATAAGTCATCTATAAGTTCTCAATGTATCTCTTAAGTGCTTTTAACTAAAAAGGTTTGACTCAGTGCTTTATAAGTAAATCTTTGTGTTTATTTATTGCTCTATTTACAGAGCAGGGTAGTTTGATGATGTACTTGGATGCAGTAATGAAGTATGGATCTGTTCAAGGAAATGTCTTGCGCAAAGGTCTTGACCAAGACTTTTCACAGCTTTTCACATTACACATATC
Source organism: Acanthochaenus luetkenii (assembly GCA_900312575.1). Lineage (NCBI taxonomy): Eukaryota > Metazoa > Chordata > Actinopteri > Beryciformes > Stephanoberycidae > Acanthochaenus > Acanthochaenus luetkenii. The sequence continues at coordinate 6,774 of OMOT01022318.1, read as the reverse complement.
TGCACGTACCACTTTTCAGCCTCTGCGTGGTATATCATGCTCACAACGTATTTCATGTATCTCATCCTATTCATTGTAACCACCTCATGGTTCACTTGATCTCCTCTACAGCTGCAGCCGTACTGTATCAAACCAAGTTACCTGACTGAATGTTGAATGTGTATTTGCAGAGTGAAACGTATAGCCTACAGTCTATCAAATGTTTTGCCCCGTTGCCCCTGTGGCATGTTAATATAGAGCCTGGCTCCTTCCTGTTTCAAGTAGACTACATGCTATGCTAAAGAGTGCAAGTTTCTGCAGACATTCATACAGCGGTCTATGTGAGAGAGAACTCAACATTGCTCTCACTTCCCTGTTTTCCTTGTTACTTCCTTATATTTGACATTTTCGAACACAATTTGCATTCTGTTTGCAATGCTATACTCTTTCAATAGATGACACATGACAAGAAAATGTACCACTGTTATGTAATGTGTACTTATCTTGAGTACATGCTACTCAAACATTATATTTTTCCATTAACCCAACTGGGGAACACCTGACTTGCCATAGTTGTGCTATTACAAGTCACTCTGGTAAGGCCTCATCTGACGAATGGATTTCACAGACACAGATTTGTTGTAGGCGGTGCTGAATAAATGGGTCTGGAGAGGAGGGCCAATAGGAGAAGGCTCTAGCCCCAGCTGTTTTCTTTCAATTGCGGGGAATGACAAGAAGTCCTACATCCTGTGAGCGGAGAGTACGGGTGAGCTTATGAGGAGTAAGTAAATCTGTGATATATTGAGGTGCAAGGCCGTGTTATGCCTTGTAAGTTAGAAATACGATTTTATAATGAATACTCGCATTTCCAGGGAGCCAATGAAGAGAAAGTCTGCTCCAAGATGCTGGGAAGGAGGGTCCAACTGATAATCTCTCGCAGAAAGAGAGAAAGAGAGAGAGAAAGCGTCAAACTAGATTATGTTCGGGACATTTAATTTGCCACAATATAAATCTCACTCCATAATATTTCGAGTACCTACCGATAGCAGAACCGATTATGTCGGATCTTATCGATACTCCGGTTTTTACTAATTTAGAACCGTTCCCGTTTAGAACCGGGTTTCGGGGGCATCCCTATCCTTACCCCAAGTGAAGGAGTTCAAGTATCTCAGGGTCTTGTTCGCGAGTGAGGGGACAATGGAGCGTGAGATGGGCCGGAGAATCGGAGCAGCGGGAGCGGTATTGCATTCGCTTTACCGCACCGTTGTGACAAAAAGAGAGATGAGCCATAAGGCAAAGCTCTCGATCTATCGGTCAATCTAAGTTCCTACTCTCACCTATGGCCATGAAGGGACATGACTGAAAGAACGAGATTGCGGATACAAAATGGGTTTCCTCAGGAGGGTGGCTGGCATCTCCCTTAGGGATAAGGTGAGAAGCTCACTCATCCGTGAGGGAATCGGAGTTGAGCCGTTGCTCCTTTGTGTCAAAAGGAGCCAGTTGAGGTGGTTCGGGCATCTTATAAGGACGCCACCTGGTCGCCTCCCTAGGGAGGTTTTCCAGGCACGTCCAGCTGGGAGGAGACCACGGGGCAGACCTAGGACTAGGTGGAGGGATTATATCTCCACGCTGGCCTGGGAACGCCTTGGGATCCCCCAGTCAGAGCTGGTTAATGTGGCCAGGGAGAGGGAAGTTTGGGGCCCCCTGCTGGAGCTGATACCTCCGCGACCCGACTTTGGATAAGCGGTTGAAGATGGATGGATGGATGGATGTTTAGTAATATATATACTGTAGATATGTTAGTAATGTATACTGTACAGCCCAGTGTAAACTCAATATTTATTAGTTGCAGATCCCTGAGCTGTTGAGATGGAGGAAGCATACGTGGAACTGTACCAGGAGTTTCTTCGCCTGAGATCACTATGCCTGAGACAGGCAGCTCTGTTGCAGCAACTCACAAAGGCACTGCAGAAACAGCAAGGTCCCGATATAAACTAAATCCACTGCCAATAAACAGGGGTTAGCCGTGACACACTTATAACATGTAAAATTGTCTGTCTGTAGGTACCTTTGTTGCTAATGGAGAGTTTAGTGACATGGTGTCCATCCCTGTCCAGTGCGTCCGAGTGAGCCCTGTACATCTCCATGAAGAGCCTGAACTGCTGAAAACCACGACACAAAACGCTACAGCACAGCGTGGCATCGATCGCCTCTTCAGGGGTGTGGGGACTTTCACTGATCTCCTCGATGAAGATATGGGCAAACTTGGTGTAGGTGTGCCCCGTCAAAGAAAAGAGGACTTGAAGGTGGAACACAAAGCTCCACCCTTCTCAGTCCCAGATTCCCCAGGGTGGCGTGGAGCTCCTTCCCGGGTCTCAAAAAGTCCACGGCGAGCAGATCATTCTGTGGGGGATAGGACACTGCCAACATTTAGGGTATGTGATCCCATTGTCTCTGTCGAAAAAAACCCAGCACTGTATCTCCAATCTGTCCCTGGTAACTACTATGTTCTTCCTCACAAATCCTCTTGTCTTGTTGTGTGTCAGATGCCCGTGGCGGGTAGCCCCGTCCTGGACGATGAATTCCTGAGCCAAACAGGCGGGATGCTGATGTCAGATGTGACGCTGCAGTCTCACGTTTGTGAATTCTGCCATGCTGTTTTCCCTGGAGACGCCACCACCAGAGGAGAGTTCCTACGACATCTCCACACCCACATCACCTAGACAAACCTGCTTTTCTTGCATTTGCCTCTTGATGTGTAGGCTGTATTTTAATGTGATGTACTGTGGAGCAGTTGCTTGGCATGTAGACAAGTTTACTTCACAGACTTACATTATACCCATAAGTGAAGTACTTTCTGGAAACTGCATTCAAATGACCTCTACTTCATACGGTCAGTTGTCTGTCACAGATGGAACAGTGCTGATGCTACCATAATTTTCTGTCTTTGAGATATCAAATGCATGGTGGCAAATGGGGTTACTAGGCTTCCCGTTGTATGTAAAACTGTCGATTGTAAAATAGTAACTATCTTTCAGATTGCTCACGTTTGCACCAGAAAATGTACTTTTTTCTAGTTTGGTGTTTATAATGCCCAACCAACTAATAAAATATGAGACTGGGTGATGGAGCTTACATGCATTTGGAGAGCATCAGACGTACAACTGGCATGTCTGGATGAAGACTGATGGCCTGGTTAACTTGATCAATAGGCATGCTGCTTTGTGAACTCATCAAGGATAGAACTGATCCATGGTACGCTTCTCAGCTCTCAGCATGGGCTAAGAATAGATTCACAGCTTTAGCTCCTGATTGGTGATGCCGACGGCTGATTAATGATGGCAGCAGCTTGGTGGCGTACCTTGGTCATCATACCTAATAATCACAGTAAAGAACGCTATCTTGGGTATAATCAGCAAACTTTTATGGGCTTGGTCCAGAAATATACTCCTGACCAAGTTTCTTGGGAACTGGTCCAATTGTGTAGGATGTGATCTAATACTGTAATGTCAGTGCTTAACTTGTACCTTTAATAAAACCAAACATTTTTGTATACTGACCTTTGCGGTTTTTGCGTTTACTACTGTTTGTGGTTTTGAAATCTTGAGCATAATTTCAGGACAATTACCTGAAAACTGAAGTTCACTGGGTTCAAGTGTTATGTGCTGTAATACAGAAACCAAAATGGCTTCAGAGTTGCCTTGTTAGATTGTGTCTTCATGTTTTCTGGTGCCTGCCTGAAGAGAGAGGGAGTGTGAGTGTGTGTAAGTAACTGAGTAGCCCTGATGACGTCACAGCTACAGGTGAGTCATGCAGCAGGAAGCCAGTCTGTACCGGACTGGAAGCAACAAACAAGACAACAGCAGAGGTGTTGCTGACTGTGATGCAAATGTCACATCACATCAGATTTCTAAAAACGGAACTGTCAAACTCCCAAAGAGTTAGAACACAAGTGCAACACATGGCTTTAAACAATAAAATAACATTTATTGAGATTTAACAAAATAAATAATCTGTTTCGCAACATAAACTGAGGAGGTTAGCTAATGCTCAAGAGACAGGCAGGTAAAACTGATGCACTGCAAGCTACCTCATTGTCATGATCTGTAATCAATCCCGAAGTACACAAAGACTTTAGTACATTTCATATTATCAACATGAGCCTTGTCATAATATTTAGTCTGAATACATTAAAAACAATTCTTTATATGAGGGCCAAATAGGTTGATGTAATTTGTAGGAGCTGTTGTATCAAAAATAAAGCACCATACGATTACTTTCTGTAAACCACAGGAGAAGCATGTGGTTTTGTTCCTTCCTTTTGTTTGTCTAGCCTGGAAGGTAAAGAGAGATGAGTGGACCTAAGACGGGCGTCTTACATAATGCTCACCTTGTTAGAAGTTAATATCTAAGTCTATCCCAAATATATGTTGTATTTGTTTTGTACACTGCCATAGGTTTCCGGTACATCTGAAATTAACTACAGTAATCACCACATGAAATTATGAAAATGCTGTGGCAAATGTGACTTGAAAAAGCTCAAATTGTTGTAATCCAGAAGTGAAAGAGGTTTCATTATGGCTCAGTCTAGTTCTGCTAGGGCACAACATTGAAGTGCAAATGTAGTGAATAGGGAGAGCGCCCTCAACCGGAGGACCCCGGGGTCAAACCCCTGTGTCAGCAAGCATCCGCTCTGCTGAAGTGTCCTTGAGCCAGATACTGAACCCCTACCGGCTTCCCAAGCGGGATCAATAACGTGTCATTATTGTTGTTATTATTTCAGATATAACACATCACTGAGTTTAGCGTAGGTGTTTTCAGTACATTTTCACACAAGTATAGAATTGATGTTTAACCAGTATAGACTTCTATCAAATGCTGCAATAAATGAAAAATGGCAAACAAAAGCCTGAAGTATTATTATGGGAGACAGGGGTTGACCCAGACCCTTGGCGTCACATGTTGTACTGTGCCTGTTCAAATCTAATGGGTGATGAGTACTGACGCAGTTAAGGACAAAAGGCCTCTGAACCTGACAGTGATATCTGTGTGTATGTTCCGGTACAAGGAAATCTAAATCAACATAGACTACAAACACTCTAGTTTTATTCCTACTCCATCTACACTGACTATATTTTTTAAATATTTAAGGAATATCATTCATGTTCACTTCCTGCGCACATTTTCATGTCTACATAGTCTGACTTTACCACGCGAACAACACTAGCACCGGTAGCGTCCATTTCCTGAGGGTAATGGACTGCACAGAAGGATGTTACATTTTGATATTTTGAAAATGTTGAGAAATGTCTCCTTAAGAGTCTAAATGTCTCCTACATTATGTTACTCAGGGGAAGTGAAAATGTACATCCAAACTTGTAGTGGCCCCTTCTTATGGCGCCCCCTGCTGCGCGGAGACCATTTAATTTGAAACATGAAACTCCCAAAACATGTAAAATAAATCGATTATTTTCATAATTTAGTAGTTTCTTTTAAGTTCTTTACAGGCCTTGTTTAGCAAATAAATGTTGACCCCTATTGCCAATTCCTCCAAATCTGTTGGCCACATACCCCAGAAAAAAGGACGTCTAGTTATGTATACAGAAGCATCAAAGGGCATCTTAGACGTGTTACACAACGACTTGTTACTGCCCTAAGCAGGTTTATGACGTCAATCGCTGATAAATTCAGACATTTACTACATTGATTTTGATGCCGATGATGACCTTCTCCCCATCGGATGCTTGTGATGTAAGTACTGGTGGAAAACCTGCTCAGTTACAGCCCATATAGTAGCAGTTCAGTGGCAGCTCTGAGCACAAGTTCCCCGTTACCCCTGAGCGTTTTCATTTCCCTCTGTGGTTGGAGTCATCTTTGGTGATGCCAGGGCTACTACTCCTGCATGCTGTTATCGAGCCCCTCCTCTCCACTTTACTCTCATAATCTGTGGAGACAAATAAACATTGATCAAATAAGGCAATATGTGGCATATGAGACAACACATGAACCAAGAGCATGGGCATGTACAAAAAGATGGTTCTTCTGAGGTTCTTGTGAGCTTATGAATCACTTATAGAACAATTAGAACCACTAAATGGCTCTCCGCCGCTATCTGAAGAGCCCTTAGCACAACCGTAGTGTATGTAAGTCTGTAACAGATTAAACACCATACTGTCACATGCTGTGAGCTGGCTCAATTTGAGAATGTAAAAATAAACGGTAGTACAATAAGTCTGGCCTTTTGTTTGTATTTGGATTGAGAATTAGGCCTTAAAGCTGCTATCAAGGTGATGGTTGAAAATCAAATCCTTCTGTCAAATGAATGTAATAAAATACTACTAATATAATAAATAAATAAATAATCTCCTGGGGAGCGTGCTCCTGGTTCCTGGTTTTAATGCTAGACTACAATATGCATTGATAGCATTCAACTCTAGCAGCTAGAGTAAATATGACTTAAGTGTTTAGACCTTTGACCGACTAGATAAAACTGACAACGGAAGAGAAGTTATGGTAGAAAACAGAGGAGCTGCAAGGAAGTGAAAGGAAGTTGGGTTACACTCGGTGAGACAGAGAGAAGAAGGAAACTAGGACGAGTGATAAAAAACAAGACAAAGTGCGGGAGATCGACGTCAGAGACGAAACGTATGTCATTTTTAAGTTATTTTCTGCAGTCCTCTGGGTAGAGGGAGAGAAGTATAAAAAAGACTGTGCCATTTCCCAGCCCACGGGTTTTATTTTTGTATACTGTCGCTTGGTGAGTCAATGCAACGCCCCTCCAATTACCTCCCACTC
>OMOT01022315.1:0-13346 GCA_900312575.1 Acanthochaenus luetkenii | reverse complement strand
ACAGACAGACAGACAGACAGACAGACAGACAGACAGACAGACAGACAGACAGACAGACAGACAGACAGACAGAAAGACAGACAGACAGACAGAAAGACAGACAGACAGACAGACAGACAGACAGACAGACAGATAGAAAGATAGATAGATAGATAGATAGAAAGATAGATAGATAGATAGATAGATAGATAGATAGATAGATAGACAGACAGACAGACAGACAGACAGACAGACAGACAGACAGACAGACAGACAGACAGACAGACAGACAGACAGACAGACAGACAGACAGACAGACAGACAGACAGACAGATAGATAGATAGATAGATAGATAGATAGATAGATAGATAGATAGATAGATAGATATAGATCTTGAAAGCGAGGACTGCAGAATGCAGAAAGATATGCCAACATTAAACATTCAGTTACAGTATTCCACATGAATACAGAAGTGCAGCGGGGAAGCGAGAGGTCTATCTACCTGACAATGACAAGTGTAAACAGTAGCCGCTCTCTGTTTCGCTATTTTGCTCATCTGCATTCTTCTCTTTTTATTTTTCTCTCCTGCTCTCAATCTCTTTCTCATCCTTGCCTCTTCTTCACCCCTTTCATAATAAGTGTGGAGGCAACATGTTGAATAAAATATAAGACGGTGTTGGCGAAGCAGCCTGATTAAGGGTCTGTGTGTGTGTGTGTGTGTGTGTTTACGCCATGATGTGATGCCATGATCACTCTGTTTAACAGGTTGTCACGACACACACACACAATGCTACAAAAAATACCCAAACACACAAGCCGTCCCCCAGTCTCATGTAGGCTATATCATGACATGATATCTAATACACATTTCCTACACCCCTTTTCCCCCCCAAAAAAACCTCACACACACACACACGCCCTCCCCTGCCATTCCATTTCGCTTCAGAGTGGTGTGCAGCCTTGACAGTCGCTGCTAACAACTTGCATCCCATCTGCACGTTCCCAAAGACAAATAAAAGAGCGAGGTACACTAAAATAGAATAGAACATTTTATTTTATTTTGGTTGTTGACAACTGGAATGTGCTGCTAGTTCAAAAAGGCAACGCTCCGCTTTCGTAGCCATATTTGAATACAAATAGGTGGCACATCTGTCGAGTATTTGTAGTTTTTTTTGGGGGGGGGTGGTTGTCATGCTTTAATAAGAACCTGTTGTCTTGCTTGGCAGCCAAAGTCCTCATTATTTCACTTATGAATAAAAATAATGGGCCACAACTGTGCCTAATATAAACTGTGCCCACGCTATTTTTGTGGTACAGAAATTTGGTCTATACAGTAAAGTAGAATACTTTCCAAAGCTATGTACAGTACGTATAGTTTAGTACAATAATTACTTAAAGCTATGTAGACAGTTTAGCCGAATGCTTGTTAAAAGCTGTGTACATAGTTTAGCAGAGTACTTACAATTAGCTATATACATTGTTTTTAAACGTGATACTTCATTGATCCCTTGTTTAAGGGCCCTTAGAGACAAGGACGGGATTGGAGGATGAATGGAGGATGAAAATAGAGTGGATACAGGGATGAACTTGTCTTGCAGGGTGTTGGGGTTCAGAGGAGTGCCGTGGTTAATACTGCATGTATTCTGCATGTAATGATGTTGAGGAGCTGAAGTTATAGATGATCTTCTCAGGATTAGCTCATTTTAGGGCACGTGAACACACTCACACACACAAACACACACATGCACAAACACAGAAACACAAGACCACAGACACAGACACACACATAAAAGTCAGGACATTCTGTTAACTTTCATTAATTCCCTAAACCTTCCTCTTAAAGCTACAGTTTGCACGTCGGCATGCCCAAATGGTAACTGTTTGACTTTTTGACGATTTCAACTGACTTTAATCAGACATGTAATGTGACATGAATAAACTGTACACGGCACGCTCATGTTTACTAACCTGGCTGGTTTGTGCTCGCTTCATACCAAAGGGACGAGAGAGTCAAAAGATCTAACATGGAAATATAACTTTGATTGAAAATGTTTTATGAAATTATATTTATGTATAACCTTCACTACAATATATCTCAACTTTAATCTAACTTTAACATTAATCTATTTTAATTACCGCCTTCATCATAAAACAACCTTATTTTAAATGAGCTCCAGAAACTGGTCCTCACAAATGACAATCTTCTCACATTTCCATTCTTGTAAGAGACATTTGGACCACACAAGATAGATCGCACACACACACAAAATTAAACACATACACTTTTCTAACGGCTGACAGCAGCATTGTTTTGGGGTCTCCTGGGAGTCTCGGCAGGAGGTAAGGCCACACACAACCTCAGTGAGAGAATCGGGGCTTCTATAATGGCTTTCATACAAGGAAGCGAGAGAGTCAATGGCAAGGGACAATAGAGGCTGTCACATGTGACTCTTCTTTCTCCGTGAAGAGAGACATTTACACGAATGCACGTATTCAGCGCTGTACTTTGGCACAACAGTGCAATAACAATCCCACACCATCAGATGTGTGCGCATGTGTGTGTGTGTGTGTCTGTGTGTGTATGTTTGTGTACGCTGATGGATGAGCGTCTTTAGAGATAAATGGATACCTATTATTTCTGCCTTTTATAGGCAAACTCCCTGCTGATTTCCAAATAGGAATAGCATATAGGCCTCCTGCACATGCTGCGCGCACACACACACACACACACACACACACACACACACACACACACACACAGACGCATAACGAGCTACAACTGAGGGGCCCTAGGCTGTGGCACATCTGTTGTGGAAGAGACATGAGGCATTCATGCAGCAACTCTCAAGATTCTCCTTGTAATACCACACACATACTGTACACACGCAAGCACACACACACACACACACACATTCTCTGCGTGTGTGATGAATGTGCTCTTTAAAGCACAAAAGAGGTAGGTGTTGGTGGGGGGTGGCGGTTGGGGGTCTTCCGACAGTTCTTCTGGATAAAAACATGCCTGCGCACAAAGACACATTGAGACACAATCTCTCAAATTGGGCCAGTGACCTCCAGATACCCTCTACACTGAATACAGTGACAGCTTTTAGTATTCTTCACCGTTAACACTGAACAGGGGATTTGTGCATATTCATGGACGAGAAAAGTCCTCAGTACTGTTAGTTTTGTCCTTTTCCTATAAGAAATCGGATGTCAGTGTGGCCCACGTCTGATGTGACAGATATCATGTTTGATTCCATCAGTACTACACTGGTTGTCTATGGGAAGCCCTTACCCTGAATTCATTCGAATGCAACATTTTGATCGGATTCCACCGCATGACTTTGCATGAATATCCTGGGTTGCAATAGAATTTAGTTAGTGTCCAATGGTCTAAATTATGTTTCAGAAAGTTCTCTACCCTACAAGGAATATAATTCTGTACGTGTAATTATGATTATTATTATTATTATTATTGTCATTATTATAATTGCTATTATTATTATATTGTTATTGTTGTTATTGTTATAATTATTATGTTATTTTATTGAATATTGGCACAAAGTATTGACTACCAACAGCTTCAATTCCAAAAATAACGGTACTGGCCTTAAAATAACTCATATCAGATTAACCCTAGTTGTTGTTTCTGTAATTACTGTAAAAACTGACCATTATAAGTCATCGATATTGAACAAATATTTTAAAGCAAGAACACTACAGAACGATAATTGCTCAGTGTTGAATTCATCAAGACAAACAAGGTTTCAGCATGTCTCCCAGTACTCCCAGCAGAGCGGGTCCGAATCTGCAGAGGTCTTTAGCCTTTCGTCATGAGGAGAGAGGAGATGAGAGCACAGCCATTGTGTTAGAGGGGATTCCGCTCTCTGTCTGCTACAATATGCCTGTCTAAAGCTGTCCAAACCAGGCTTAGCTTCCCTTCCCTGGCAGGGAACTTCAACTTCAGCTCGGCACCATGCCAACCGGCATCACCAAACTCGGCTTAGTCCAGCATGTTACGGCTGGCGCCATGGCAACTCCTGCTCTGACTGTTTTGTTTCTTTTTTATATTTCTTTTTTGTCTTTCTTTATTTCTTTGGTTTTTGTCTTTCTTTATTTCTTTGGTTTTTGTCTTTCTTTCTTTCTTTCTTTCTTTCTTTCTTTCTTTCTTCCTTCCTGCCTTTCTCCCTTTTTGCCTTCATGCAGATACATGTGTACAATTTTCATGTGGTTATTGAGGTCACTGTATCATCATGGCAGCTCATGTGTATGCAGAGGTGCTTTACCAAATCCTTTCACCATTAGCCCCTGCACTGTATCACAGCTATACTAATGACTACAATGATTAAACCCCCACACACACAAAGTGCAAAATACCGGCTATTCCAGCTCCCACCACATCTTGAGTCATAAATGTGCCCAGTCTAAGACGGAGCGTCGGCTTCCAAAGTCTATTTGAGAGGCAATTTTCAGCCGCAACCTTGGAGTGACTTTGGGTCTGCGAGGGTAATTATACATGGTTCTGAGAGAAGCAGTCGAGTGTTGAGACAGCGGCTCATGGTCTGGAGACTCCAAAGCTACGGAGGGATTCTTGTCACGCCGAAGAGACACTCGCTTGCTTTAACAAGAGACTGAGAGGCGGCGCGGTGAGGGTGAAATAGATCTATATTCAAAAGAATAAGCAATACATAATAGATTGAACATTTCTATTCAAGACTGCGGTTTGCATTGGACTGGCTATGACTTTGTATATCTAATTTCCTGGTGTGCAATCACAGTCCAGAGCCGCATGGAGACCGCACCGTCGGCCCCGTGAGGCGAGGTGGCAAAGCATCCAACGTGGCCTTAGCATGAACAGACCCAAACACTGAGAGGGTCAAACAGTCACACAATGATGTGTTTCAGCTTTAACATAGATAAGCATCCTTCAAAACACTTGTCTCCTCTCCCCTTGCATCTCTGTCTGATGCCAGCGGGCCTGCGTTTGCGGCGTTCACCCTATGTGACTTTTGGAGGAAGACGAGGCTTTCATTATCGTAGTTGCTCCTCGGTGCATCCCTCCAGGGGTGGGGGGTCAGGATCCCAGCAGGGGGCCTGTGACTGTCACCTCGGTTTAGGGTCTGTCCCATGGCGCCTGACCCAGATCAGCCCCCTGGGGCGATGCCAAGACCCGCCCGGGACTCCATCGCAGCAGATAATAGGCTCATCTGCTCAGACACTGGAGCCAAAGCAGCCCTGACAGCTGTCAACCAGGACAAACATCCCCCTGCATGACACACACACACATATATATACAGTACGAGAGTGTGTGTGCGTGGGTATGTGTACATGTGTGAGTGTTCCTACATCGGTGTGTGTTTATGCGTACACTATGTGAGTTCCTCTGCTCAAATGTTTAGTCCTTTTTTTTGGTACTGCTGATCCGCAGCTTCGGTTAATTTCCCCGGCATTTTTCCAGACACCATTCACGGCGAGCCGACACCATGTCAGGAGCGATTTGACACAGCGGCAGAAAGCTCTTCCTGGAAGGGAGCCGTCACGGAGGACAAATCAAAAGATGCCCATGTGACTGGCTGGGTTACCTCCGAGATGAAAGGGATGCTTGGTGACCTGACCTGATTTCACCCGTTTTTCTGATGGTCGCAGAAGACGAAGGAGTTGCCTGCTGCATTGCAATATGCAACATTGCAACTCACATTACTACATGGTATATAAAAAACACTGCTTCAACAACATCGCTGACCTCTCTCTCTCTCACAGCATTCCCACAGTCCTATTCCTAATCATGATTATGACCCTGTGGTACACTAGACAACACTACTGCACTACCGGACACTTACACTACCCCCCTCACTACGGTTACCAACTGTCCTAATCCTAATACACTTCAACAGTTCTTTGGTTTTGAATGTATACCTGTAGTATGTCTATGTGTAGTATTATGCAGTGTTGGAAAGAGTACCGTACCAAAATATCCTACAAAAGTAGTTTTGTTACTTTGCTGAAATGTTATTTGAGTCAAATCACTGGTGTCAAAAATTGTCTAAAGTTAAGTAAAAAGTGGCTCATTTAAAGTGTACTCTGTAATACTCTGTAATTGAAGTTATTGAGAAATAAAACAGACGTTGTCACATGATTGGTGTGTATGAATGAACGAAATGACATTTGCATTTCAGCAACAGATGGGATAGAGAAGTACAACACTTCACTCAAAACATTCTTACGTAAAAGTCGATTACCGTAATACAGTAGACCTTGTGAGTCAATCCTGTATTGTGTAACTGTCTTGTAATGTGTCAGCGCCAATTGACCAGGTCAGTCCTTGTGCACTCATTGTATTTGGCAAATAAATGAGTTTCTGATTCTGATTCCAAAAACGGTGAGGTGTCTGTTCAGGACAAAAAGAAAAGGTATTCTATTCTACCTCAACGCCAAAGACACAATTCTCAAAAACTGGCAAACCCGAGAGCTGTCAGTTTAAATCCCAGTTGGGGTGAGGCAGTCTCTCCCTCTCCCACAACAACTACCGTCAAAATACCTTTGAGCGAGGACTACACCAACTTTTTGGGGAAACTGGATCGTTGGTCAGTTTACTACGTTACGATAGGAATACCACCAAAATCATCTCTTGTGCCTCTACCTCTGCCCTGTGCACATGCTAACACATTAGCAACCAGTATGTGGACGTAGGGAATTAGCATTGTCTAACGTAAATAGGTTGATATTTTAGTAATCCAGAGTTGGTGATGTTTTGTTCTGCCAATCCTCTTGTCACGTAAAGAGTAAGCTGACCAACAGGCCAATTTCCCAGAAAGTCAATGTAGTCCTTTAACGTTAAACTGCTCCACTGGAGCTGCTCAGTTGCTAACATTAGAATACTGTGGTTCTACTGGGCAGCTCCCAGTGGAAAACAGTAGAAGACCGTGGATGAACTGGGCAGCTCCCAGTGGAAAACAGTAGAAGACGGTGGTTACACCAGTGTGAGATTAGGACTTGTGTGTGAAGCAGGGAGTTGCTGAAAAAGAGCATACTGCTTAACAAATCCTCCCTGGGTAAATAAAGTTCCAAAATAAGAAACGTAATAAACAAAGCAACAACAGACAATAAATCCAAAACCCCGGAGGAAAATGAAAAAGCTGCTTGCTGCCGCCCACGAGCCTCTGAGCAGCGCAGTGGCGGCGCGAATACATTCCTCTACCAGAGTCTTTCAGGAAAGAGACAGAGAACCATGTCCCTCGGTCCTTGTTTTGAAAGTGCCAGGACTCTCACAACTGTTTCCCCAGGAGGACCAACAGAGCAAAATGTGTGACCTTGTGGCGCAACGGTAGCGCGTCTGACTCCAGATCAGAAGGCTGCGTGTTCAAATCACGTCAGGGTCAAAGCTTTTTCAAGTTGAAGCCGTCCTCTGTGCAACTGTGATGGTTACATGAACACAGTGATCAGAGTATCTAGTCCATCCATGCCCCCATCAAAGTAGTCTGAAACCTGAGGTGGGATAACCGTGTACATTCAAAGAGTTTGATGGGATACCTGTTTTCCTTTCTACAGCACATAATCAACTAATCAACAGCTTCTCTCTCTAGTTTGCCATATTCCAAGCATATCATTTGTTCAATGATTTACTTAAATCCCTTTAATTCCATATTAACTGATTTGGACAGGCCCATATTGTGAATTCTTCACCTAAGGCCCTCTTTTAACTAGCAGTCATTTTACTAAATTGCCACATTGCCATCTGGTGTATGGACGTAACGCCTGCATCGAAGTTCACTCTAGACCGAGTGAAGCATTGATATGAGGTTGTTTCATCTGGCGTGGAGCTCAGTCGGTCCTGTTAATGGATTACCAGGCTGAATGTAGAGAGTGTTGGGAGTTTGCACCAGTAAAAATGGGAAACAGGGGTCTTATGTATTAACATGCATCTGAACAGTGTGCACAGTCTTTCAGGACCCTGAGTTGACTGAGGTCCTTACAGACGAAGTACAGCAGACTACAGCAGTGTGTGTACTTGAACTTACTGAAATTCACCACACACACAGTATGTTTGCCATCTCTCTCGTTCTCTCTGGCCCTCTAGTTTGTGGTCGTCTCCTCTCATTCATCACTGTCTGAGGATAAGTGTCAGTCCAGAGGGATTTTCCTCTGTGGACAAACAGGTGCACCTGGCTGATAGAGGAGAAGAAAAGTGCTTCCTCCCTCCATGTCTGTCTCCCCTTCTTCCTTCATCCACTATCTCTCAGAGAGAAAGACAGAAGGAGGGGGGTCAGGTATAGAGGTATAGAGAGATATCTGAAAAACAGAGTCGTGCTTTGGGTGTAGGTGAATTCAGTCAGGCTATAAGTAAGAGTTAACACAATGACACAGTAGACTGTCTTCAGCCCCAGTCTCTACTCCTTGAGTTGTAGCTATTTTTTGGCTTTGTTAGCTAGCCAGCAAGTTAATTTTTCTAACTATGATGCAACTACTAGTCACAACTAACACCATAGCTTCTACCTGTTAGCTGGTGGGCAATCAGATGTGTAACAATAAGACAGTGATAGTTACTTAACCAGATTATATGATTTGCTAGCTAACAAGCTGACATGATCTGAACACCAACTAAACCTCCACACAGCCACACAGCCTGGCCACTAGAGGGCAGCATCAGGTCAGGGTAGATGTGTGGGGAGGATGGCGGGAATGGAGACCAGCTTATGCAGAATTATAAATAGTTCAATTTTGCTATTATTTCCATTTCTAGACATTAGCACAGTCAGAGGATGTACAGTACGCCTGGTTTGATCATAGGTTTCACTCTCTCCGCCGTTACCTCTCCACCTACAGCAGAGAAACTATTAACTATACTAAATTGTACCTAACAAAAATCTTTCGAGATGGAGTTCCTTACAATCTTATCAAATGTGAGGTCCGTGGTATAATGTGGATTTATTTGGGGGTCCATGACATGATAAATCCGGGAACCCCAGCACTAGACAGACATATGAATCATTCCAGGAGTCGAGATGCACCCGAAATACAGTATATATAGAGATACAAAATAGCAGAAGAAATATTTCATCCGCCGAGGCCAGAATGTGTGAGGTGAATTAATTACATTGTGTGAGAGAAAGCTGTGAGAGAGAGAGACAGGCAGCTAGAGACAACAGTCTTTAACCTATGCCACAAAATTCTACATTCACACACACACACACAGAGTAATTAGTCTTTGATTTCCCATGGCAGTGTGCTTGTACCAGGGTGCAGCTGCTGGGACCCTGCTTTAGCCCTGGCTAATTTCACTCCCGGCTTGATCTCGACCCAGCACAGGTGCCCGCTTGGCACCGGACTGCTGTTGCCATGGCAATGGCAACATCAGAGGCCACGGAAATGGCAATCGTCCAAAGAACTCAACCACAGGAGCCCTGGATACGGTATTACTGTATTAATTTTAAGCAGGTAGCGTGAGCACAAGTACAGGCGGCATTCAGATCTGGACAGTACTACAGTTTACTGACCTGACCAAGTTAAAATGTTGTATTTTTCTTTTTTCACAAATGGTGCCATGTGTCCATTATTCTTTGCCTGAGCTGGAAGAGCGTGGAGAAAAGTCACGAGGGTTCTGGATTAGATTCGTACCACGGTATCATTCCCAAAAAGACGACACTGTGTTCTCAGAGAAATATCCTCTCTACCTCTTTCCATGCAGACAACAATGTACACCACGATACCTTGGACTTGAGTGCCTCTTTGTGGTTCAAAAGCATCACTGCAACTTCTAAAATGCTGCAAGTCCATGTCTGTGTGCACCTGCTGCATAACACTACGCTGAACCGCTGACTCGGGTCGTTTTGCCGTAATGAGCTTTTTCCATTAATCGCCCTGGGGAATTTGCCCTTCGCCCCTGTCATCATTAAGCCCCGGGGGCTGGCTTGCTTTGGGCTCACCTCTCTAAATGAGGGAGATACAGACTTTTAACGTGGGGAGAATCACCGAGGGACAGAGCTCCTGAAATCATCTTTCATTATCTGCTATCAAGCTCCCTGTAGGAAAAAAACAAAGATCTAGGTGGCAAGTTACACACCCAGCAATATGACAGGTTGGATGAGGCTCAGCAGAGTGCAAACGGTTAATGCTGCTCGGAGTAAAGGGAAAAACAAAGAGGTGCTGTGTAGACAAACAAGGGTTGGCAGTCACAGCCAGGGAATCAGACACAGGACACTGACGTTTTTTTTTCCTGGGAGGAGCTGGACTCGCACCTTCAACCTTGTGGTTGCTGGGCGGGAATTCTACCTGCTGAGCCACTGCCTCCCCCATGTATGTCGTAAGGTATTGTCATCTTCATTTGTCACCGCTGTAATGCCTCCACTTCGTAGACACCACCCTTGTCTAGTGCACCTTCTACGTCACACTTGCATGCCAGAAATAAACCAGCCAAGGAGGCGTGGCCCAGTGACAAAAGGTTAAACACTGAACTTTCACACCAACCCTGACCTTGACCAGGGTTGTTTGTCTACAAACTCGGGTTGACCATTTCACACAGACGATCAACCCGCCGATTTCCTGGATCGTTAGTCTGATCCGAACCGGGTATAAGAGACAGAGAACCATGTCCCTCGGTCCGTCTTTTGAAAGTGCCAGGACTCTCACAACTGTTTCCCCAGGAGGACCAACAGAGCAAAATGTGTGACCTTGTGGCGCAACGGTAGCGCGTCTGACTCCAGATCAGAAGGCTGCGTGTTCAAATCACGTCAGGGTCAAAGCTTTTTCAAGTTGAAGCCGTCCTCTGTGCAACTGTGATGGTTACATGAACACAGTGATCAGAGTATCTAGTCCATCCATGCCCCCATCAAAGTAGTCTGAAACCTGAGGTGGGATAACTGTGTACATTCAAAGGGTTTGATGGGATACCTGTTTTCCTTTCTGCAGCACATAATCAACTAAAATGTTCTGTTGTGGTAATGTAGGCTTCTCCCTCTAGTTTGCCGTATTCCAAGCATATAATGTGTGTATTTGTTCAATGATTTACTTAAACCCCTTTAATTCCTATATTAACTGATTTGGACAGGCCCATATTGTGAATTCTTCACCTAAGGCCCTCTTTTAACTAGCAGTCATTTTACTAAATTGCCACATTGCCATCTGGTGTATGGACGTAACGCCTGCATCGAAGTTCACTCTAGACCGAGTGAAGCATTGATATGAGGTTGTTTCATCTGGCGTGGAGCTCAGTCGGTCCTGTTAATGGATTACCAGGCTGAATGTAGAGAGTGTTGGGAGTTTGCACCAGTAAAAATGGGAAACAGGGGTCTTGTGTATTAACATGCATCTGAACAGTGTGCACATTTCTACACTTGGTTCCCAATTAATGAAAAGCAGACATGAGGCTACATTCTTAACAGCATATTTACACATGATGCAGTCCTGTGTACAAGTATGTGCACCTCTTTGCATTTTATTCATCCAATTGTGCTACAAAATAATTGTAAAAGTAAAAACATTGACTTGGGATCTTTGTCTGGATACACAGTCCTTATTCATTTGGGCTCAACTGTGTCAATGACAAATATTTGTTCAACATTTCATGTCATACATTTTTTCAAATGTCGTACTTAGGTTTTAGTAATTGGTTTTGAACAATATTTTCCATCACAATTGTGCCTTATTTAATTTTTTTAAACAATTTAAAGATAAACGTTCAGTATATCTCAGTGGGAGTTTATAGTGGTGGGTGGACCCCTCCTTCCATCTGACCAAATTCAAGTTCAAATAGGTCAAATTAGAAAACTACACTGAAAGTGCACCCATGTATTTTCACTTGATTAGAATGCAATAATGCGTTTAGATCTCAAACAAAAATCCATATTGCCGTAATTACATTATGAAAATTATTCATACCACAAAAACACAGCAAAAAGTCAAGGGGTGCAGACTTCTTGTTCATACTTTCTGTATGCCTGGTGTAGAGAACGTGCAAGAATAGTCTCATTGTCACATCACCCTTACAAAAACATGACTGTAATATTTATACAATATCCCTATCAGGAGTTATAGTGTGTCTGTGATTCCCCATAGTGTGTTTATAGTGAACGTATGATTGATTGACCTTATGACTTTATGTTATTTTATGTGCTATGTTATCACTATAATATTCCTGTAGGACTGTGGTAGTCAATAGTGACCTTATCTTACCTTCTACCATTGTTTATCTACTACCTATGGTATTACTAGTACTATTATTTTCTGTGGTACCATTATTGATCTATAGTAGATGCATTATGTATAGTGATCTGATATTAGAATACAATATTAGATACAATGTCGTCCTGAAATGCATTAGAGGTCTACCAAACTAGTTTGACCTGCACGTGTTTTGCATTCGGTACTCTGTGTGGATAGATGCGTAAGCGCCAATTTGTAGGATGTGCAGTGTTTATATTTAAGCTCGCTGTCTGTCATTCATACCCTGTACAAGAAAAGCTTTGACCCCGACGTGATTTGAACACGCAACCTTCTGATCTGGAGTCAGACACGCTGCCGTTGCGCCACGAGGTCTACATAAATGTTGCTGAGAATAGCAAAAATTGTTAGTAGAAAGTGAGTCCTGAAAGCACATAGCTGTAGCAAGAGGTCTCACTCCTCTCTGCTTATTTATCGTTAGTCAGACTACAACGCCTCTTTGTTTGGCTGGGAGTCAAGGAGAATGAAATGATACCATTTAGAATGAAATGATAGAATTTAGAATGAAATTATACCATTTAGAATGAAATTACAGAATTTAGAATGAAATTACACAATTTATAATATGATACCATTTCAAATGAAATTACACAATTTAGAATGAATTGATACAATTTAGAATGAAATTATACCATTTAGAATGAAATTATACCATTTAGAATGAAATAACACAATTTAGAATGAAATAACACAATTAAGAAAGAAATGATATCATTTAGAATTAGGGGTGTTAACGATTAATCGTTAATCGATTAATAACCGTTAATAATTGGGTCGATTAACATTTGAAACCTAACGATCAAATTTGATAATAGAAAAAAATATTTTTACATTTTTTATTTTATTTTTATTTTTAGTTCTTATTATTATATTGTTCTTATGTTGTCTGTATGCACCAACAACCACAGCAAATTCCTTGTACGTGAAAACTAATTGGCGAATAAAACATTTCTGATTCTGATCATCTCAATTGTGTCAAAGGGAGTTGTTGGTGAAATGCAATCATTAAGTTAAACACAAGAGGGCACTGCATTGGGAAACATTGTTTACACAGAAGAAGACTGAAGATGTTAATTCACTTTACATAGAAGAAGACTCAGTCGACCATGAAGCGTGCGAAAAGGAGCGTCGTGTGGGAACATTTCACATT
>OMOT01022307.1:6897-62596 GCA_900312575.1 Acanthochaenus luetkenii | reverse complement strand
TTTTATAAAAAAAATTTTTTTACATACGTTGGTGCTCCTAATTTTTGGCTGGTGCTCCTAACTTTTGGCTGGTGCTCCTAACTTTTGAAGTTGGGAGCACCAGTGCTACCAAGTGAAAAAGTTAATTTCGAGCCCTGGATGGTTAGTTTATTTGAAACACAGGTTCAATCCGATGACTTGACATCAACACCAACGATGATCACATCGATGTTGGATCCTCGCCACAAGCACCGGGGATTTGTAACGCCAGTGAGGAGACAGCCTGCGAATGACAAACTGCTTTTACTTGCTGCAGAAGTGGAAGTGACCGCCACAGACGAAGAAAACCATGGGACCGACAGCGGAGGGGGGGAGGGGTGTTCACATGCTGGTGCTGCGGCCCAGGAAGCCCAGTCTCATCCTGTGAGAAGCGATGCTAATACCGATGCTATGCTACTACTTCTCGGCGACCACTAACTTACTCCACCAACGATACGGAAACAGAAGTGGACAACTTTCTGAAGGACATTCCACCATCGCTAAATATCAGTCCCACAGATTGGAGGAAAGTCCACGGAGGAAGATTCCCGAGGCTGGCAAAGTCAGCGCGAAGCTACTTCTGCTGCCCGGGACGTAATAGGCTCCACCGGAACGTGTATTTTCAGCAGTTGGACTCACTGTTAACAGACTTCGCACACGACTCACCCCATATCATGTAAATATGCTTGTATTCTTAAATAAAAATCAACAAGCTTGGATAGTTACCGCACTTATGTAGTTTAAGTTTGAAACTGAGGCCTGAACTGTCGTAGTTTGTCGCAGCTTTCTCATTTGAAGAGGGATTTTATTATAGCTTTGTTTTCAAAAATGTTATTTATCTTTATTTATCTATTTCATAATCCTTTAGCAAATGTAAGTTTCTAATTAAGGCTCATCTAATTTTTTTGTAACGTTGTATGTCAGACGAACGTGTTAACGAGCGAAATTTCCAGAGCCATATTAAAATATCATACTTAAACAAAACAGCGTTCATAATTATGTTTGTGTTATGCCATTAAACAGGTGTATTTATCTAATGTTTCAATAAAGCTTTGATTGAGAAAAAAATATGCATTTTGTATTGTATTTTGTAATAGGCAATATTCATAAGCAATTTTTTGGTGTATCGTTATCGATTAGTCATTCATTAACTTTGGCGACTATCGATCAAGGAAATTCCCTAGAATTTGCAACCCTAATATACATACTACATCATATACCATACTGCACACAAATATATATGGGCAATTGAGAGTCTTCAGTTCATCTGACCTGCATGTCTTTGGATTGTGGGAGGAAACCGGAGAACACGGAGGAAACCCACGCGATCATGGGGAGAACATGCAAACTCCACACAGAAAGGACCGGGGTGGAGATTCAAACCCACGCTGTGAGGTGACAATGCTACCCACTGAGCTACCGTGATGCCCTGATGCCTTGCATGCGCACACCACCCAGGTACACAGGCAGTATGTATGCACCAAAACCCTTTCCCCCCCACTGCTGCAAAAAATCCTAGAGTAAACACTAACCTTTACATAATATAGCCAATGACTTTTAATACAAGTTGGCGTCACGATCATTCTCCATTATACCAATAATAACCATATTTCATAAGACAGAAATGTCCTACAACCACCTCATGTGCCAAATTTGAATTATGAAACGAGACCTGGACATCTGTGACTTCATTGTCCTTGCTAATAAACCCTACCCATATTCTTTAATGGGGAAGTAAATGACAAAAGAAAACGCTGTCCTCAGCAAAATGCTGGGGAAGGGGCTCCTAAAAGAAAAGAGATAATAGGCACTTCCCTCAGGGTTGGTTTTCAAAATAACCATCTAATCTCAAAATTTGACCCACCCTGAACATCACTATGGGTATAGCAGTACAGCAACACTTCTCTTCCATCACAAATCACTGGACAAAATGAAGTCACACAGCTGAGAAAAGGTGGCAATGTACGTATTTTTTTAAACTAGATGGGTACTGACACATTTTGCTGACCAGACACGTGAACTGAGATCACACTGACAATTTAATTGTTTGGATTATATAGAATCAATTTGTACTATCCTATAATTGAAGGCATCCACTTTTTCTTGGTATTGACCGCCACAGAAATAATTTAATAATGAAATAGTGCCTCATAACACAATTTGAGTGGTCTACAGTTGTTTATATGTCGAGCTTCATTTTAGCATCATTTAGAAATGATACGTCAATGTACAATGCAATGAACACTTATTGTGAATATAAATTGTGAATAACTTCACTAATGTGCTAAACTTCTCGCGAAAGAAATGTGCAATTTTAAATAAATATGGCCCTATTCTTGCCATCTAGCTATGTAACGTTAGTGGGGCCTACTGTAATGTTGAGTTGCATATCCAACTCAATTGAACTTCCACTATATAACAGAATATAAAACCAAGATGCCGCAAAAACGCGTGGTAATAGTACAACAGCAAAGACGTTACACCTAAAACTGGTGAAAAAAACAACAGTAGTTGCCACAGATGGGAAACAAGCAGCAAGCTAGGTAACGCTGGCCAAAGTGAAGTTATTTAAAAACAAAGTAAACTAAATTAGTACCACTACGTGCCGTTCTCCAGTGTTGTCCTGTTCCACGTTTTTAAAAGTTAAAACATTAAATCCCTAGATCTTACGTTACGTTAAAGAGACAACATTAGCTGCCGTGACTGCATCTCGTTGTCAGCGCAAATAATGCGACATTGCTAACATTAGCTCACTGCTAGCTAGCTAGCTATTGTCAGCTTATGTCGATAAAGAACCAGTCTTCCCAAGGTCACTAACGAGCTAGTTGACGATGGCCATCTAGTTTGCAAGTGCAATGTAAACTGGGTTAATTTAGCATGTACATACTAATATTACTATTCACCCCCATGCGTTGACTCAAAGAAATCACAATGCAACATTCTACAGAGCTAAAGGAAGTTAAATTCAAACGCGCCACAGTGTAGCTAGCCTAGTTAACCAGCTAGCTAGCTTGTAGTGCTAGCAAACGAGCAGCACAGACTGAATTGCACGATGCTACTTGTAATATATCTAAGCGGTTGGGGTTTTTTAAATTCCACATTGTTGTGCCGAAATATGGTACATTTGGTGCAATATATCAATCGTCCGAAAAGCATACCTGGAAATCACGATCTTCGTTGAACCTAGAAAACCTGTCAGCCATTTTCTGGACACAGCAGCTTCTCTCACTGGCTCTGTCTGAGTCCAGCACGGTTTCCAGTTATGTGCGATTCATGAACGATTCGCTCCTTGTGAATTCATCTTTACAGCGCCACCAGACTTATGTTATGTTAAAATATCGTATTGGGAAGGCGTTTATTTTGCATTAAACTGTGATATCTGCTGTGATATCCAGTTAATTTGTAGTTTGAAGAAACCTGCGTTTTTCATGTTTCACTTCAAGCTTTGATTTTAATTTGTCATTGTATTTTATTGTCACACCCATGCACAGAGCACCGCACACATAGTGAAATTATTTCTCTGCATTTAACCCATCACGGTCCCCCCCGGATACACGCAAGTGATTGCACAAACACACACATACTATGGGGGCCGGAGCAGAGGGCTGCCATGTACAGTACAGCGCCCGGGGAGCAATTTTGGGGTTAGGTGTCTTGCTCAAAGACACTACGACAGATGTATACCCGGGAGGAGCCGGACTCGACCTCCTGAGCTACTGCCGCCACTGATGACTAGACTCTTGCCCTTGTCAGCGCTCAGTGAGTGACAGCTTTGCAATGTCATAGCTGACAATGGAACTACATATACCGTAATATCTGGTGTAATTTGCTCAAAATTGGGACTTATCATGGACTTTTATATACTGTATTGATAAGAAAGTGCAGAAAACCCAGGACAAGTCTCCCAAGTATCTTTCATATTATACTAGCACGTTATGACAGGAGAACTGCACAGCTCTGTGAATTGTGTGGATATGTTATTACTATAATTAACATATCAATCCTCTAAAACTTTGTTTTACAATGAAAACGTACCGTCTATTTTGGGATGATAGTGTTGACGTTAGAAAATGTGCAGCTTCTCAGTCAGTACATTATATCATATTTTTAATCAACACTTGGTACCACAGAGGAGTTGTCACAAATACATTCTTGACTCTGCTCTCCTTTGTTAGGCTTCTAAAAGAATGTGAAAACTAGCTGGGCGAGAGCAGAAAACCGTCTGTGTCCAGTTAGCATTACATTCATTTCTCTCCCTATCAGTCACACAAGAAGTTGCTAAACATGGAGAAATACTGTGTTCTGTTATCCACCCCACCAGAGGCCAGTATAGGCAATCATAACTGGACATTAAGTCGTGTTGAAAGAATGAAAACCATTGACTCCTTTACTGCCCATCAGTCAGTACAAGTCTACCCTGCCCTAACAGGCAATATACTCTTGAATGCCCCTGCCCTTTTGTCACAGGTGCCCTTTTCAGATTGAAAACACCAAGATAGAGTTTCTAACAGGCATTATTACTAACACTGATCACCTGAAGAGCTACAAGCTAAAAGGGGGCTTATAACCATTCTGAGGAGCATTTACACGATGCAGGCCCCTGGCACACATGCCTCGCCTCTCTTCAACAGCTTTGCTCAGCAATGGGCATTTGAGGCCACAATAATGTTTTCGTCCTCTCTATAGAATCTTCCTTCTCTTATCAAATCTGCGCCGAAAAAATATATTTCCAAAATATCAAACTGCATTGAGAAGCAACTATTATGTGGAAACACAATTCTAAACCTAGGCCTACATCTATTTCAGTCATGTCATTAACGGTCTAAAAAAACTGTAATCATTTTTAGATTGGATTACATTAATCTCAGTGAGAGGTCAGAAATGCTACCACATTGCATTTTGTCCCTTGAAATGGTATGCACTCCCTTTTAAGTATTATTCTTATGGTAGTGTTTTGACCCTGCACGCCATTGTATCACGGGACAACCAAATACTCTGGTCATGTACCACAGGCCTTTTGGAAATGTGCTGCAGATGTTACCACATACAAAACCACATAGAGTATCAAATAAGTACCACATGAAAGTGTACCAAAGTACAACAATACATCTCTATGGTAGTTTCCCAGAGAGTCAATTCTGTTCTCTCCTATAGGATCAAATCCTGCCAGAGCTTTCTCTCCTGTATATACAACTCTGTCAGCTTTGCCACATTCGTGCTGTCTAAATAAAGAGTAACGACACCTAATGTGTCAAAAGTCCTATCGTAAATTGTCTCAAAAAATAGTATGTGGTATTGTTCCTACTTCAAAACATTGTGGAGTTACACCCACTTGGTGCTACGTAATATTACATGGGCCTATCAGTGTTCACTGGTCTTGGTCTAAACAAGCAAACCATTGTGTAGGTTCAGCTACAGCACAGAACGTGTCTAGCTATACATGATAATTGTGCCAAAAATTAAGATGAACCAAGGAGACAGTACAAAACATAGGGAAGAATATGCTGTTAAAATATGAAAGAAACAATTATCCTTGCAGTATTGATGCTTACAGTGAACTCAACCCCTCTAGTGAAGTAGGAAGAATGTAATATATCAGCTTTCTGAGTCCCCTGATCAGTCGGGTTTTCACCATAAAAATAGACAGCATTACACCAACTTCTATAGATGTGAATGAGAATGGCCATTACATCCACTGAGTTTAGGCCAAAATGGACCCTTCTATGTTTTTCCTTTCAGGCCTACACCTGGACATATTGTGGTCAGATGAATGTCCAGCTTCAAAACTGATTTATCTACAGTAGTAGATTAATAGTGACAATAAAATAAAATAATGTAGAACTTCTCTAACAAATTAATATTACAAAATGTATTATGTACATAATGTGCAGCACAAGATAGGACATCTGCACACCTAGAAGATGGCTTTGGAGAAAAGTGTCTGCTAAATGCTGTAATGTAATGTAATGGTGCATTCAGTGCTAATGCACTACACAAATGAATGATTTCTTTACACACAAAAAATATTAAATATAACAAATAATATACAGTGCAAGGAAAGGCAGAAAACCCAGTGTGCTTATTTCAAGCATCTACCTAAAATGTTCAAATTGAAAAGGTTTTCATTTGAAATACTAAACATTTGGAATATGATTGAGCATTGAACAGGCTAATATGTATTATCACAGTTCATTACATTAGATGGCACATCACACTGGCTATACATGTAATAAATGTGAATAGCGTGAATGTGTTGAATTTGAAATGCCTTTCAATCAGTAGTTTAGGTCCCCATCTTGTGGCCATTCCATAAGCATAGAAACTAGCTTTATTCAGAATAAGTTTATGGACAGACATATTACCTACTCTCTGGTCAAATTTAGTCTCAGTCCAGCTTTATTTATAGTTAGGAATCTATAGCAACATGCAAGCAGAAATACAGAATGATGCTGTGCAGTGGAGAGGCCTTGTGGTTGTGACCTGGAAATACATACATGTAGATGTGCATTAGTGACACAAAATAAATCCCTTATTACGATGTGCAAGTTCTTTATAAATTAAAATGTCTGAGGACATGATATTCTTTTTTGAACCCTAAACTAACAAATCATGTAAAAAAAAAAAACTCCTGTTTATATCAATCATGTCAATATTTTAATCAGGTTGGAGGTGAGAGCAGGGTGGGGGTGGAGACAATATTTGTGATAATGATTTGCGCCCCCACTTAGTCTAGGAGAGTAGGAATGCAACATGAAGCCATTTAAGGTTTGTTGGCAAGTGATTTTATTGGGGTGTTAACCTCGATATTGAACAGGGGTGACGAACACGTGAAAAACGTGACAGTATACAATACATAACTTAGTTCACATAAACAAAAGGGTGAACGCTTCAGTGGGAAAAAGACCACAAGCAGGTGCCAAAACAAAGAAAGCAGTAAAACAAAAGTTACGACTGCCAGCTGCTCTTACAAACTACCTACCTTACTAACAAAAGAAAGGGACCCGACGCTGGCTGACTACTCCATCTCCAGCCAACTACAAGGCACCTACCCCATACCTAATGTCTTTAGACAATGGTTAACCCTACATAGGTGCAATCAATATCATGAACCTCACCTGGCCCAATCCTCAAAGAAGCATAACGTAGGCAGGAAATGATCAAACAGAATACAAAACAGAACAGAACCAGTGCCGTATACTACTTGACATTTTTAGCAAAAAAACTAAGTTAACAATACGCATTAACATCACATATCAAGAGGCACAGTAGCGAACTGCAAAAACACAGCTGCCTCGAATGAGGCATGATGGCAGTTCTTATAGCAGCATGGTGCCTGCTGATTGGATGTGCCGATCTGGAATTACAGGAACCCAATCAGTACAGGTGGAAGAGCCACCAATCGTGTAGGCAGACCTGCACAACAGACAGTAATGGTAGAAGAAAACAACCATGCAACATGCCACACAATGACGGACGTAACAATGACTTTATGTCATGTGTCAATATGCCATCATGTCAATATGTCACATATACTGTATATCCCAGGTTTGTTGCTGTTGTGGCAATTGAAAGTATATGTGTATGTATCATGTGCACAAAAACATGCACAATATGTAATATTATCGTTTTTATAATATTGTTATTATTTGTAAATAGAGGAAGTAGAGGATATTTGACTGAGATGTGTTGCACCCCCCAAAAAAACCACACACAATAATATTCCTCAAAGGAGTCATACTTTACTGTATTATTCTATATGTATAATAATATATAAATGTATAGTATTCTTATAGTGGTTAATTCATCATAGAATTGCTGCGATGTTTGTGTAACATCCTTCTAAAATATATATCATAGCTTTTTTTTTGTTAGGATTTGTCAATTAAATTCAATGCAACACATGTAAAGCCTATAGAGTAGGGTACTATTTGTACTGTTTGTTTATTATTCCCCCTTAATTCACATCTTTAAATGGAAGATGTCTGTGCGTTTTATCCATAGACTGTAACTGTAGCTGTTACTTGAAATGTTCTGTTTTTTTCACACCCACCTCATGACGCGACCATTTCCTCCACTACATATTGAGCGAGCTGTGATCTGTCAAGCTAGACACAGGTAGATAGAAGCAGTTAGGAAGTACAGTGAAACTCACCTCAAAACAAAAGCATAACATTTGTCGTACTAACTGGCAACTTAAATCGTATCAAAAGAATCAGTGAAAACATTATATATCATTATGGTGCTTTGTATTTCATGCTCAAACTAAGGCAAACATCCCAAAAATGACAGACTGAGACTTATGAATGCACAACACCAAAACGTCTCTGTTTTCTCACTTTTTGTACGGCACAATTTTTGTATAGCCCAATATTTTATTACAATTTTTGAACCGTTGTCCATGTGTGGGTTATTTTTCCTGTTTTTAGAAAACAAAGGCAAACCAAATAAATGAAAAGATAAATGAATAAATGAAAGACCAAAAAAGAAAATAAATGTTATTTTGAAATGTATAACCGGATGTTATATATTTTATTCTGGCTCCTTTGACACTGATGTAAGAGCAATCGGCCGACGCCTACTAATAGGAAACTTGGTAAGTCAAGAGTCATTATTTGCCATAACATTGACTTTATTTAACCAGGTTAACAATTTTGTAGCCACAATTCTCGCGCTCCTTCTGAGAGAACGATTTTCAATATCGTTAAATTCACAACTAGTGGCGAAAGTATGTCTGCCTAAGTTCTGAATGAAGCTATAACGTTATGTGAAATGGCGGTGATTGTTGCGAGAAGGAGGAAGTTCTGGTATTGTGTTAGCAGCGAGCGCACATACGCGGTTGCAGGAGGGTTTTCACAATTCAATTCATGCTAGGTTACAGCTAACATGCTACAGCGCTGGAGCCTGTAAACCGCTGCCTACGGTGTTAAAGTGAAGGCGGCCAAACGTTTCAAAACTCCAGATGTGCGCACGTAATATATGTATTTATCGTCCGATACATTGAAACAAAGTTGTATCTAACGTCATCTATACGAAACATTCTCAGTTGGCCTTTAAGAAACTGAGCTATAATAATAGTAGTCCTAATATACTTTTTTTTAAAGAGCAGTATACAACTGTCACATCGGAACTATAAACTGTCCTATAGGAAATGGAATACTAGTGATACGATACGGTCACTATAGATGGCCACAGATAGTACCACAGATACCTTAGTTCCTATAGTGTATAGTATTATAGTGATTTTCCGAACTGACCCCGTCATTGTCAGCGTGGTTCATCTCAGGTCAAACGTGTCCAGTATTGATCAATTCAATGTTGTGTCATTATCAGCTCTTATCTACCAGCTTTGATAGTTTGCCGAGGCTACATTTGACAAGCGTGTTAGTGCTGCACAAATGGTTCTGGCTTTTGGGATAGCAGGAGCCTCCTTGGCTCTGACCCAAACTCCCGGCCTGCTTTTAAAGCTAAGCAGGCCCGGTCCTGGTCCGTCCTCGGCCTCGGATGGGAAACCATGGGTTCGTCCAAACGTCGTCCCTGCTTTCCTCCACGGACGGTTCGGACAGGGGTCAGAATAGGGGTTTCACCTGCTCGGTGCAAGTTTACAGTGTCTTGCACAAGTCAGACAGGGAGTGAAAACATGAACTAGCTGTGATGATATTGTCTCCTGCATCTCCAGAAATGCCAAGGGAGAACCATCATGCTGCTTCATCTGAGACAAGAGAAGCTGCTTCATACTATGATGTGTTATAATTTGCTTTTCTCTTACATCACTTCTACAATAAAATGCTTCAATCAAATTATATTCATGAGTAAAAAGACAAATTAATTAGCTGTTGAGATCCCCAAGCACTCGATTCAATAAAAACAAAAACAAATTCCCCAAGGAAATGTTTAATGCATAGGGTGGTATCAGTGAATAAGAATAAGAACATACAAGCAAACAACAACAAAAATATGGGAAAAACACTATACAAATATCAATCTGTTATTTAGTAAAGTCATAACAAATCCCCAAAACACCTGAATAAATAAAAGTGAGCACATAACTTAAGGTAGCCATTTAAGTCTTCAGTAGTAATGTATCTGAATTTGGAAGGCAAAAGTGTGTGAAACATATCTGCTGCTATTTGTTCTCCTTTTTAGCTATTCTTATTAATAGCTTTGATTTGACTAAAACTATTGATGCGTGGCGTCAGCATAGCAATACAACATTGTGGGGAAAGTATCAAGAGGCACTGTATCATTTGTTCCCTCTACTCCTCGTGAGACGAATAGCCCATCAGTGAGAGGAAAAACACATATTTTCTTGATGAAAGTATAAACCCTCAAAATGTAATTAGCTCATTGAAAGCTGATGACTTATTGCACTAGGCTGCTCTCCAGCACCCCTGATCCAAAAGGTTTGCGTCTGCAGCATCCATTTTGACTTTTGCCCAGCAGTCACCTTTTCAGACTATAATGGCGCCTCTTCCTTCATCATAGTTGTAATGACAATGTAACAGGAAAGACAGAAGATGTGAGAGGAGAGAGAGCATGAGTAGCACTCACACCTATGCAGTCGTAGCACGTAGCACATCTCCCAGTTGCGCTGGACAAGTGCACTGGTTCAGCCCAGCACTGGGACGCTTTCCCTTCAGGAATGCTGGGTTGTGAGTATTCTGGGGCCAACTGGAGATTGAGCCCCCCTTAACTGTCCTTATTAAAGGCTGTGGTATTTTGCTAATCTGAGTGGGTGTACAGCATGTCAGTGGCCATTCAATAGCCAGTGTTTGTACGTGCATCTTTAGTCGCTGGCCTGTTTTTGTATTGATTGATGTTTGCTTCATTTGTTTGGTCTCATATATACAGTATATGTAGTCCTAACATGAACTACATGTTTCCTCTCCCCCCCCCTAGATAATGTATTTTCATTTTTGAAGGGAAAGCGCCCATTCGGACTGAAGTATAAGTATACTATACGTTTTTAGTTTAAAAAAAGAAGTTTGTCTCCATATGGTGCTAAGGGGTCATTGCTGTGGTGTTTTTGCAGTGTGTCCAGTACTGTGACATATTTTTCCTTGGATTTGCTGTTCTCTTTTGTCTGTTCTGCCATGGTGGCTATCGCTGCTCATGCTAGCTACCTAGTTCTTCTTCTATTTATTCCAAACATATTGCTGATGCTGGAAAAACGCATCACTTCCTGTGAAAACCTGCCAGACACCGGGTGTTTAGAACAGGAAATGTAAAATCTGTCATGGACTGAGTATAGGTTTAATCACTATTGTATTATATCAATTGGCGATAGACAGTAGCAAAGCAGCTATTTATTTAGATGTTTAATATTTGTATATTTAAAAATGTTGAACAAATGTTTTTAGAAGTATTTTTGTCACTCTATAAGCAATTTCCCCATCACGGAGGAGCCAGTAGGCAACTTGCGTTTTGCTTTTTGCTTATGGTTTGATGACGTGTTGTTCTGAAATTTCTTTTATGAGTAAGGTGTTATGCTGCTAGAAAGGAAATCAAAAAAGGAAGTGAGATTATTCCAGATAGAGATAGAAGACTAACTTTTCCCACTCTGACATCTCACAGTTCAACTGACTCATACTGGCTCATACGTTTGATCCCAAATCTCTTGGCGGCAAATATTTTCCATAAGGTCATCATATGAAGCTCAGATAAAAGCAGACAGTGGACAAGAAAAACCTCCATTATTATGATTATTAGTTTTTATGACGGGTACAGAGTGCGTGGAAATCTGACGTGACTTACATGTGACAACATTCAAACACACATTTATGAGTCGGCTACATGGTACATGCCCATTAGATGGTTTGACACACTAAAGGATGCAAATTCTTTACATTTAGTTCAAAATTGTATTGTGGGTTTATGCATTTAGTTTGTTATTGCTCAGTTATTAGTCCCTGTTCCCATCCTTTCCACCACAGGGCTTGGACCAGGTGGGAACAATGACAACTGTAAGAAACAGAAGGTCAGAAACTCAACCTGAATTACAGAGTGCCACCATTGATAAGTAGTCATTATAAATGGCACAGACTAGATTGATTGGCAACCACTTCAGGGACCTGTGAATATGATTAACATGACGGGTCTACACATTAGAAATTATTCGTACATTATCTGTTTGGTATTTAACCTTGAACATGTGTTGTGATAAGCATAATCATGACCTCTTTTTACTACAAAGCTGATAACACTGTGATAGGCCTAGTGCACGTGTGTAGCCACAGAGTGTTTAAGTACAGAAAAAGTACATGGCTGTTGTCATTGTCCGTGGTTCACAGTTGATTAGCACAGTTTGATATTAAGGCCTTTTTTTCCATGGATCAACAGATTATCCTTGCAGGGAAGAGACAGAGCGAGTAAGCCAGCCCTGTTGGAGGGAGGGGGGAATATGGGGAAGTGGAGATGCATTTCCCATAAGTCATTGTCAGCCAATCGCAGCTCCTCCCCCGGTTGGCCGAGAGCCACGCTTGAGCAGAGCGGTGGCGGAAAGCAGACACACAGCCTAGACATTACTGAGAGTCAGAATCTGCAAAGACCGAGTAGACCAACCGAGTACCTTGTTTTACCATTGTAGATGTCAAGTTATCTAGAACGGACACCCAGGAGAGAGCCAGCAGCTCAGACTGGCCTATGTCGGTATGTCTAGATGTCTCTCCTCCCCTCAGTGTTTGTTTCTGTGGTCATATTTATTTCAGTGGGGTTGTCTCTGCTTCCTCCCTGTTTGAATTCAGTTGGGGTGTGGTGTTGAGCTGTGTTTTTGGAGCATCGGTGCATATGCAACGTCCTCAGAAGGAAGTGATAGTTGAATTGTGTAGTTCTAGGTATATATTGGAGTGCGTGACGTCAGCACACAATGTAATGATAATCAATACCAAAGCCGTTTTCTGTGCTATGGGCAGTATGAGTGAGATTTAAAATCCATTTGTTGGCCTCTCTTTGAAGTCGGGTTTTCAGGGGATTTAGTATTATTAGCAGGAATTATAAGTTTAATTGTTCGGCAGCCATACTCTTGCTCTACTCTAGGTCACTCTTATAGGGCCTCTATCAAGAATGTCCCTGTGCAGAAAGGGTCAAGTGCAACACAGACACACTGATGCAACATGCTGCAACTGTAGTCCCAGAGTTATCAGAGTCTACCAATGAACTCCTTCCTCTTTAATTAACTACATTTGATGCATTTCACCGCTGTTGGGATTAAAGGGGTGTTTGAACGTGCTGGTTTTACAGACATACATTGCGTGTTTTAATTTTTGTAACTTCCAAGCCATTGGGAGTTAATCATGTGAAACTTTATTGGAAATTCCAGCCTAGTCTAATGTGCTTTTTCCATAAGGCTATAGTTTACTTCCTCTGAATGAAGCAGTGTACTTGAGTTTAACTGCACAGTTGCAACTGTCAGAACGAGGCCATGGTTGAGTTTCCTGCTTCATCTGCCCACCGCAAACTAAGTCTCAGTAATTTCTGACGATCAAGTATCGATGTGTCAATCATAATCCCAAATCCTAACATTGTCAGAGACGGATGCGTCTCACTTTAAGCGAGCCGTAAAGAAGCAGATTGATATGTATGTCACTGTAACACAAAACCTACCATTGTTCCATTTTAAGTGGGTGCAAAGTTCAGTTGACAAGAGTAATGTGTTAGCTCAAGCTGTTCTGCCTTGCTTGATTATTATTGGTGGTCCTGGAAACGACAGGAAACTGTTCCTGCTCTTTAACGACAAGTGTGTGCAGTCATACACCTAGGTTGTGCTGGGAGAGGAACAGATGTACCTTGGCCCGCAAGTCGTCGGGTTGTCATTGTATATAGTACGTTGGCATACATATTGCTTATAGTGTTCTGTCTGTTTCTAACTCCAGTAGATGAAATGGCGGTGAGGCAGAGGATTTTCAACTCAACCGCACCGTTCTCTGGGTCGTCCCAAGCTGAGCTGAAGGGATCCTACCCTAGCTGCCCAACCCCGGATCAGCAGACAGAGGAGGAGTGGAAGGAAAGCAAAATGGACTTCATGGTTTGTCACCCCATTATAAACAAACTGCTGACACAAGGGACTGCAGAGCAAGTGGGAGAAGGGCCATTGAAGAACTCAACCTTTATTGCTCAGGCTGAATGTAAGTGTGGCTTATTCAACTCGTTTAAAACATAACGCGTAACGTGCCCAGAGAATTGAACATTGAGTTAACACCTGGTCTCTCTCCAGGTGAAACCCAGGACTCCCAAGAGTTTAGTCCATCCTGTTCTGAACGCTCCTATGTTCCCTCCCCCAACTGCTTCATCAGCAGGTATGACATTACCTTTACCTTCATAACAAGTCTTCACAATTACACTCCACTTTTACCATCGTCCTTTACCAGAGTATTCCCCCCGTGCCGTAGTTGGAATTCACATTGTACCCATACTTTATTTTTCCTCAGTCTTTCCACAGAGCACAACAACGTGGCATGTCCGACGACAGCCTCCATCCAGGAGCCTAACAGCTCCCCAACGCAGCTCACCCCCAGGAAGAAGGCCTGGAAGAGACAGAAGCGCAAGGAGAAAAAGAAAG
This sequence comes from Acanthochaenus luetkenii, assembly GCA_900312575.1. Lineage (NCBI taxonomy): Eukaryota > Metazoa > Chordata > Actinopteri > Beryciformes > Stephanoberycidae > Acanthochaenus > Acanthochaenus luetkenii. The sequence goes on along the minus strand of OMOT01022307.1, from coordinate 48,024 downwards.
AGGAGAAAAAGAGGGAGAAGCAGCGACGGAGACATAGAGTGCCTTCTGGAGTCCCTGAACAAGAGAGCGGAAGTTCTCCGGTCCAGATCCAGGTAAGAAGAACATTGGTTATTCTTCACATCCCACAACAATTTATATACAGAATCTTGTGGTAAAAAATTACAATAATAAGAGACTTGTAACGATTTCCTTGTGAATCATCTTCGAGGATAAATTGCCACATTCTTAGGCAGTCTGAGCCACTACCTCTAGACATCTTGGTGCAAACATTAGCCTTCCTGTGTTGTGGAAGTGAATCACTGAATTTAGACAGACCTGCCTCTCATGGCCCTGAGCCAACTGTCACTGTCAGCATCATCACCTGAGAATGAAAACAGTGCATCACCTGCTCTGATCGCCTTGCTGTTGGCTCGTCTCTCTCGTAGGAGGAGGTGTCGGAGTCTCCTGAAGGGAGAAGCATCAACAGTACTTCTTGCTGCAGCAGTATTGAAAGCTCAGAAGTGCAGGACAGGGGCCCTCCTCTATACAGCCGACAGATCTACAACAGGGGCTCAAACCGCCCTCCTCTGCGTTGGAGCGACCAGGTCTCCCTCTCAAATCTCCCTTCCTATGGGCAGGACAGCGGCACAGACTCCTCCCTCAGCAGTGTGGGAGACTGCACTCTGGCCCTAGCCGGCCTCAGGGGCAGCGTCAGTCAGGGGGACCCATGCTACGCAGGCCCCTTTTTTAAAGATGTGGAGAGGGATGTGAGGGAAGAGGAAGAGGAGCTATCTGCAACCAATTATGTCATCAATGAGGGAATCATCTTTTATAATGAAGTAGGTTCTATTTTCACATCACTTTCGTCTGAGTGTTTCGGTCTTAATTACCCAACTGATTCGTTTTAAGTTACCTAACTGACTTGATTCTCTCCTTTCCTATCAGAACATTCAACCTGTGGATTCTGAATACAGGGAGGGGAGGGAGTACTTCCTCTCACAGTTTATCAAGGAAGGCTCCTATGGTGAAGTGCACAGTGCTGAAGATGTCAACACAGGCTTCAGATTCGCTGCCAAAAAGGTATCGCAAAGGAGCCGCCGCCCCCCTCTGTGTCTCTCAAGGGTCGTTTTTGTGTGTTCTATCTGATTACTGACTCTTTTGTTCCACTCTCTCCTCCCAGATCCCCCTGAAGAGTTTCAGCAGTGAGGAGGTGGGTGCGTGGAGTGCCCTCAAGTCTCCTCGTGTGGCAGAACTCTTTGGAGTGGTCAGAGAGGGGCCTTATGTTGTCCTCTTGATGGACCACAAATCTGGTAAACAAGCCTTCTGTCGTATACACACTCTACATTCTGTCCTTACTCACTCACTGATTGTGGGTGCAGTGTCCGAACTGCAGAGTGGGCCGTTTCAAGCCAGAGGTGTCATTCATGTCATTTACCTAGTGCCATTGAGATGGAGGGTGAGGTCGGAAATTGCAGGGTGAGATGTGGTGGGTAGTGTAAACCCACGAGTAGGTGCAACGTCAGGATAATGTTGAAGTTTAGATGAATATGGTTGTGATTAGTGTTGCGGTGTGGTAGTGGGTGGTTCTGGAATGCCAGAAGTTTCTCCTTGAGATGTTGTGGGCCATCTATGGGAGATGCCCACTTGGTAAACCCAATGGCATCCCCTCTCTCGCCCAGCCCTCTTTCCTCTAACATCCAAGCCACGTTTCTCCACAGGCCTAAGGTGGTTGCATCAGATTGTGTGTATTGGTAAATATTACCATCAGATGGTCTTAGTTCTGGCCCTGACCACCTCTGTTATTCCAGGCTCCCTGGGCCAGCTGATAGCAGAGCGGGGCCAGCTGCCGGAGGACCTGAGCCTCCACTACCATTGGCAAGTCCTAGCAGCGCTGGAGTACTTGGAGAAGAAAAGAGTGGTGCATCTAGATATAAAGGGTAGGTCAAGTTCATGGCTGTTTTCACAATATTTCTTCAACAAATGTATGTGTGTCACTATAGTAAAACACATTTTCAAGCCTTATGAGTTATTATGACAAAAAAGTCAAAACAAGATTTCAACGGAGCCGCCCTGTTGAAAATTGATTAGATCTTTTGAAAGTGTATGATTTAGCCACATTTTGACAAACCTAAATCATAACTAAAATCACTCCAATTTGCTCTCTCATTATATCATGCAGACATATATTTTACAGTTCTTTCTTACATTTCTTTTTCAGGCTGAGCCTTAAGAGCTAAGCAACATATCAGAAATCCTAGAAACATCCTATTACTATAACAACCACTTCTGCTACCGCCAATACTATACCACTACTACTGCAGTTGACTGAACAACATACAAATGACACCAAAACACAGAGATGGCACCAGCCCATAGCCACTTTCCAGATTAATTATTTCAACAGTAATTACACAGACCAAACTGAGTTAACACAACTGATGGTTCAACAGAATGTGTCAGCTTTCGCTTGTTATGGTACCTGGTGGAAAACAAATACAGAGAGATTTCTAATTAGTTTTCATCAGAAGAGTTTGTGCAGCTGTTGTGTGGAACACAAATGTCATAGATGTAGTCTAGATCTGATCTCCAGCACCTGTGTTGTGAAACCAGACTACCACAGAGACGAAGACGGGCTGGGAATTTCCCACCGTGTGACTCACCGCTGCTCTATAGAGACAGCGCATGTGCACACACCATCAGGAGAGTAAAAGAAAGACAGAAAGGGAGAGCGAGACAGAGAGGGGGATGGGAGGAGGAGGAAGTAGTTAGCGAGAGAAAGGAGGGCCGGGTGGGGGAGTATAAAGAGATACACTGCAGAAGAAGAAAATGAAAAAAAGTAAGAAAGCGGGAGAGAGAAAACAGAGAGAATCAGACAAAAACTGGCAGGCAGACAAACGACATGGTGTTGGCTGTTGAAGCAAAAGCTCAGGCGCCACCTGGTGTCTGTAGCGCCTAAGATTAAAAAAAAAGGCAGCAGTGCCAAATCTCTCCACCTGCTGTCTGTCTGTTACTGGTCTCCTCATTCAGTCCACATTAAAGTGTTGTGTGCTGCAGCTGTCCCTCAGTGACTTCATATTTCCCTCTTACAGTTTGCCTCCATGGTCCACAGACCATTTTCTGTCTGTGCAGCTACCCGTTGCTAAATATGTCATCCACAAACTACACGACACAAATGATGAAAATCAACTAAATGCAATTTGTAGCGTTGAACAGCGTGAAGGTAATTATTATGGCTGATAATCATGTCTGCCTGTTTCCCACAGCTGACAATGTGCTGCTGTCGGAGGACGGTAAAGACACCTTCCTGTGTGACTTTGGACACGCAGAGAGACTTGACAATCACGGACAGAGCCTCAGTGGGTCCAAAGGTAACGTAGTGTGACAGACATTCACTTCTACATGGAATCTACATGTAGAAGTCATGTCGACGACTTGCATATGTCAATCTTCACTCCCCCGTTTCCCAATCTAATTGAACGCAGATCTGAAGGGCACAGAGACTCACATGGCCCCTGAGATTGTTAAAGTGCAACCCCGTGGAGCCAAAGCAGATGTGTGGAGCAGCTGCTGCATGTTACTGCACATGCTCAACGGGTGTCAGCCTTGGACACGATACTACACCTGTAGACTTTACCTGAAGGTATCTTTCGTGACGTGCATACCCGCTGTTTCATCACAGACGTTCAGTCTGCCCTTCTCAGTATTCACATCAGACCTTGACCGTGTCCATATTTTGATGGTTACAGATTGCCAACGAGCCTCCGCCTCTGAGAGAGATCCCACCTGACTGTAGTGTCCTGACGGCTGAGGTTATCAAGGCAGGACTTCAGAAGGACCCAGTCAAGAGAGCATCAGCATCCAACCTCCGAGACAAAACCGCCAGAGCTCTGAAAGACGGTAACCAAAGCAGCTTTTCTCTGATCAATGTTCACATCAATCAATAAGTGCAGAAAATGTTGTGTCTGCGCCAGCAGCTATAGGGGTTAAGCTGTTGTGTTTGTCTGGGTACAGTGGGAGGACTCACCAGCCCGGTGAGGGGACCCTACACAGAGCCCCTGCATATTGTGGACAAACCTCCCGACTCCCTGCAACACCTCACCAGCAGAGTCTACTCTGAGGATGAGGAACATCAGGAGTTTGAGGAGAAAGTGATGATCCCAGGGAAGAGGAAGGAGCTGGATGATGATGATGATGAAGAAAAAGAGAAGGACGCAGAGCAAGGCTCACCGCTCTGTCTACAAACATTCATCTCTGAGCCAAACCGGAAGATGGGCAACATTACTACCACCGTGTCTGAACTTGAGCTACGCAAACTGGAGCGAGGTGATGTTTCTCTCAGTGTTCTGCATATTTTCTTTAGTCACCTAAATGACTGAACCCTCCTCCTCATTGTCTTTCTGTTTGAATGCAGATTTCTACCTGAGCAGTCTGTCCCAGCTGCATTCTGCTGAGATGCAGGAGCAGCTCTTGTCTTGCCTCAGCAGTGACTGTTACTCCAGTCGGGAACCATGGGACAAAAAGGTAACCCAGTACACACCTCTAAATTACTCCACAGCAGTATGCAGTACATGGTTGGGGTAAGTGAGAACAAGGAAACAAGGGTCTGAGTTATCAATCCAGGCCAAATCATCACCATGTCTAATCACTATCATCCTCCTGCTACAGACCTCCAAAATGGGGACATTGGTATGGAGAACAAAAAGTGCTCAAGTTGTACATCTCAATTTTGAAGCACTGTAGCAGGAGAATGACGAGAGTTTGGATCCATAACTCTTACTCTAACCCTTGTTTACTTGTTATCATCTCCCCCGACTGTCTACTTTTCTAAACGGGGCGTTAGCTTTTCAGGGGGGCTGGCTCCAGGTAAGCCTAGCATAGCCACAGCTGAATCATCAGAGATGCACTGAAATGCAAAACAGCTGGAAAGAGATCCTAAAAACAAGTTGATAGAAGTCTGACGATGTTTATGTCTTAACAAACTTCAAGAAGCCATTGCAGTGTGAACATTTTCCAACAACATCCAGAATTTTGCATAGAACCTTTTTGACACCTCAAAATGGGGTTTCCATGTACAAAAAAGGGCTCTAGTTTCTTGGCTAAAATGTAAACAAACCAACTGTGTTGCCTGTGTTCCTCTTCCTTTACCCCATATCCCAGGACTCTGGCCGCTGGTCCATGAGCCCAGGAGATGACTTCAGCTCTGGTGTGTTCTCCTACAACAGTCAACCAGATGGCCAAGTTTTCAGCATGGACTGGCTGGGTCACACACAGCTCCCACCACCCTGCTGCTTTGAGGGTGAGACGGACATCTTAAAGTAAACTTCAAATACCAAATATTGCACCCGACTCAGTGATACCATGTGCTTTGCCCTCATGCCGTCTGTCTCTCTGCCCTGTTGTTGGCTCAGGGGTGGATGTCTGCATCAGAGACTTCAACAGGAAAAGCATCCGGATCAGAGAGACGCGCCGGGTGAAGGTGGGCCACATCGCCACTGGAATCAGCGATCAGGTGGGGGCTCACACACCATCATGCCTCAAGACGACTACTCAACGTTTGTCCATCTCAGTCATTGCAAAGTGTGAGGTTACACTCGCGTCATGCTTATTTATGCGTGTCCCTCCCCTCTAGATATCTGAGAGGGTTTTCACCTTGGAGACCCAAGAGGGCCAGCAGGTTGCTCACGATGAGGAGGTGCAGGAGTCCGGGCTGGAGCTCTGCTGTGTTTCTGCACCAGACTTCAGCCCTGCCTGGAGATGGAGGATCAGAGACGGGATGCTGGAGACAAGATAGAGCTGACAACTCTCACCTGCCAGTCATCAGAACCACTGTACATTCTGCCTTCTGCTGATTTGTTTTAAATAATATGTGCCCTTTGTATGTCTGTCAATGTGCCAGGACAATGTTTTCATCAGGGGAGAAAATAAATATATATCAAACTTTTTTTAGCATGCCTGTTTACATTTTTAAATGTCAGAGTAAGGGGTGTTTCTGTAGCCTTTTATTTGTTTATATAGCACTTATGACCCAATGAAATCACTGAGCTTATGTGACCACTAGGATGTTGTTACACCTCTTGCTTGTAACTTATTGTTAATATCAAGTCATTAAACAACATGAACTCTATTGCAGTGTGTGATACATTATTTACTTCATTCACCGTTCAACATTGAAATCATCCTATTCATTAGTTGGTTCAGAATCCATAGGACTTTCAACATGATTCCCTGTAATCAGTTCAATAATTTCACTGTAGGACTGAAGTTCATCTACATCTTTGTCTCCTAAATCTGTCATATGAAGTATGATTGAATTTCCTGTTCATTAGACTATAAATTAAATAGTGTTAAGTATTACTTCAAACTGTGTAGACTGTGCAAAATCTAAATCTAAATCATGCAAATGTTTTTGAATAATCTGTTTTTCAGTTAATAAGAGATATTTTTGTAATTATTACTGTAAAACTGAAATATAATCCTCATTCCTTAACTGTGATAACACACATCTGGCAGGAAGTTAGGAAGTCTTAAAAATGCTTTATTTCCATATTACAACATGTCAAAAACTATTTTCAGAGAATGGAAACACATTTCAGCTTTACACATGTGACAGAAAGTGAAAATTTGAGGATATCAGTGATTTTGTAATAAAAATAAAGGCATAGACAAAATTTTATAAAAATAATTTTGCTGTGACTAGTTTGAATAACTTACTTAAAAATACAGTACTTCACACTATCAATAACCACCATTTAGCAGACGCTTTTATCCAAAGTGACTTACATATCATCATATACATAAACATATACATACAAGCGCATGTCTTTGGACTGTGGGAAGAAACCGGAGCACCAGGAGGAAACCCACACAAACACGGGGAGAACATGCAAACACAGAAGGGACCGGGGCGGAGATTCAAACCCACGACCTTGCAGTGAGGCAACAGTGCTAACCACTGGCCACCGTGCTGCGCCATGCAACGTGTATGGAGGATCTGGAATGCCATCCCTCAAGCATTCTTCGAGACTGCTGAGGTCAACGAGCCGTCGATGGCTAGCGTGCATTGATGCCAATGGCGGACATACACGTTACTGATGGTGTGAACTATGATTTGACCCCTCCCATCTTCCAAGCGTCATTCTGATTAAATGAATGACAATTCAATCAATTTTTCTTGTAATTTTCTTCATTCACTCAAGTGCATTCTATCACATATACTGCATCTTTCTGATGTTCCTTTTTTTTAATCATGCTGATTTACACTAAAGATAAACTGAACTTTGTATGCACATTACTTTGGAAACAAGTCCCTGGTGTGGCACCTTAAGCTTTCTGAGGGGTCAATCAAATAGTTATCCACTGACGGCAGGTTGAGCCAAGTAACCCATTTACTGGAAGCATGGGGTGGGGGATGATTTGGGTTGTTTGAGCACAACTTTCTTGGAGGCATGATACATTTTGTCATCTATATCATATTAGTTTACCTGATGGTTCAGTACTCAAGTCATTTTCACTTCCTCAGACTGTTCCCTCATTCCTATCCCCATCTCCCTCCCTCACAGTTCTTCCCATCTCCCTCCAGTCTGCTCTTCACATCCCACGAGTGACCAGAGCAGTGGTGAGAACGCCAGCTGAGAAAACTCCCACCGTCTGCCAAGTGGAAGTGCCGAAGTGGGAACGGATTCCCTCCTAAAAATCACAAATGACAGACACGGATGTTAGCAACTGTCTTCACAGCCACCAAGAGACTTAATTGCTAACACATGATGCGTTTGAACTATAGCCCATCTTTCAGTCGGCTCCTTACCCAGCCACCTTGCTCCCTGGTCCAAGTGATCACGTTTTCACACGCCGCAGCCTGAGAAAGGTTGAGTGGGAGAAGTGTCCGTTTTGGGGTCTGTGACATTCATTGATCATTCCATAATAAAGCAATGGTTCAAAGAGGCTGCGTCACTCACTGTTAGCAGCCGTCCGGCAATGTAGAACAGTGCAACAAGCCTGACCAAGTCGAATTTTTCTTCAAACACAATCTGAGAGGCAACACTCATGAAACGATCCATTGGTTGCCTTTGTACATCGTTAATCATTCTGGGGGAAACATAGGAAAGGTAGATCAATTCATGTATCCTGTAGCAACTGGGAACAGGCTAACTGCACGGTTATGACTGGTAAAACACTGGAATTCATTATTCTTTCGGCCTGAAAGCTGATGAGAAGACAACGCAGTCAGACACCTTTGGAGGTCCACATTGTGCTCCATTTCGTCACGAATCTTCACCAGTTGCTGGATGATCTTCTTGATTTTTGGGTCATCCCTCTGTGCCCGGGTCACTGTGACTGCAGCGTTGCTGTCCCGCCGCCGCTGAACCCGCTCATTGATGAACCTGAGCGTCAAGATAGATGGATCATTACTGCGTCTTGGCACATATCAATATGTAGACTGTATAAATATACTTACTCCTTCAGCAAAGCATTTCCCGCTTCCATTACCTGATCTCTGCCGTTCCCTGAAAGACGAAACGGTGTTTGTAACAAGTCAGCGTCCACGTCCTAACCGTGACGCAGGTGTTCAACCAGGTGAACAGTAAACAAGCCACAAACAGCAGAACAGCGTCTGTGACAATTAGCCTAAATTAGATAACCTCGTGGCCAGATAACGTTAGTTAACTTAATTGCCACGCTCGAGAAACCGACTGACGTCTTCAGGGTAAAACGCTGTACACTGCTGATATGTTTAGGTTTTATCGAGACGTGTTGGCTAAGTCGCAGCTAACGTTAGCTTAGCTTATGCTGTCTTGCTAACGCCCGTGCAGCTAACATTGATGTTGGCTAGCAAACAAGCTACAACCACAAAACCAGATGTAATGGGTCAAGACTGTCTGTGTCACAGTCAATTTAATGATATAATATTGCTGTTGCCATCACCTGATTCACTTCCTCCCGTTGGCGACGCCATCTTTACCTGTCGGATGCTGCTTCCGCGAAGTCACGTGACAGAGTTGTGTTTGTTTAACGTTACGTGTTCCGAGGGTTAGTTTGTCTTGTACTTGATTCTGTTTCTGTGTTTGTCTTTTACTATTTCCTCTGATTGATGTTCAGGTAGATCTAATTGGCTCATTTTCTGTAAAGTCCTTTGAGACAGACATGCTGTGATAAAGGGCTATATAAATAAATGAACTTGAACTTCTTTGTCAAAGATAGATTTTTCCAGAATGTTAGTGGATAATAATTCTGTGACTAAAATATACAGAAAGCAAGAAATGGGGCAGTTTTAATATAAGTCTAAATCTACTAGAGGTACTGTATGTTTGTTTATCATTACTGAACTATTGATGGCATATAGAGCATTCTCGCCACTGATACAACTATATTCCCAAAACCAAATAACTCTGTGTTTGAATAAAAGTGCGTGTTCAATGGAATTAAAAGATTTAGACAAATAATTTTGTGTCAATATGGTCAGTATAGTCGATCAGGTCAAGAACTGATATATCGTTAGTGATATGGTGTCCTTTAATTAAGATAGGTTTATCCATTTTATTCATTTACAATGCAATCTTTTATAAAATTGGCTTTCATTAGTTTGTGTGCAGTGAGTTCATGAATGTTTTGTAGATCAGGTCCGGTCGATTGAACCAAGTTTGGGGAGAAACTGTACTGAAAATAAACACTGGATGATTTAGAAACTGTGTAGTCTTTTTGTGCAAAATCTCCAAATCAAGTAAGTAATCACCTGTTTTCAGGTTTATCTGATGTTTTTCAGTCAATAAGAACAGACTATTTTTTGGTAATGGGATTACTGTAAACCTGTGAAATATAACCATCATTCATTAACTGTGATAATGCACATCTGGTAGGAAGTTAGGAAGTCTTAAAAATGTTTTATTTCCATATTACAACATACAATGTCACAACAAAAAAGATTTTCAGGTAGACTGGAAACAAATTGTAGCTTTACAAATGTGATAGAAAAGGTGTACATTTGAGAATATCAAAGTGATTTCATAGTAATACAAAAAAAATAAACAAGGCACTGACAAACAAGAAAAATGTAGAAAAAGCATCTTGATGTGTAGGTAAGATTGTAGTTTGAATAACTGACTTAAAAATACAGTACTTCGAACATATGCCTAGAATGAGGTAAGCATCTGTGAGTGCTTTCAGTGTCTGCAGTGCAACGTGTCTTTTAAAGTCCCCATGAAATGTAATTCAGAGCTCAGTTGATGACGTGCGGCTGATTTTAAAAAATATATACAAAATTGGTGACTATGCTGGTAAAAAGCCCACCAGCAGCAACTCATTAAATGGTAAAATAAAATACAATGATGAAACACAATTGTACTCAACCACGTTCTATCACCACATTTACTGTTTTTTAGAGAGATCGTGTGCCTGCAATGTTTTTTTCTCCATATATAATATATATATATATATATATATATATAATCTTCTTGGTTTATCCGATAGTTGAGTAAAGTCATTTTTTTACTTCATGGGGTCTTTAAAGTCTGACCACCCTCAACAAACACTTTCCATGCCAGCAGATCATTAGTTACATGAGTGAACGCTCACAGACATGTGAAAATGCATACTCTAGCATACAGACACCATGACGAGATGGAGGGAGAGAATGGGAAGGAAAAAGCAGAGACTCATGCAAAACGTACAATGAAAATAACACATACGAGAAACTCTTTAGTGCATCTCAACTAATGTGTAAGCTGAGGGAAAAAAAACACCTTATATTTATCAGTCCTCATACCTTTCAACTTTCAGCAAAAAAAGTATGCCGTGACTTGTTTGTTTGTACCAACTAAAAAAATAAATAAATTAAAAAGGTGTGCCCTGTCCGAGTCTGTGTCTCTCCACCCCCCTCTGTTGTGCAGGTAATCAAGCACTGCTCACATTCTCAATGGCACAGGGATCATGGGTACGACCGTTCGATCTAATTCCCAATCCTTAGACATTAATGGGATGGGGTGCACAGAGTGGTTCTTCATATCCAAATGAACGTTCTTCCAGTCCAACTTGTTCACTCCGTCATAACTTGTCTCTTCTGTCCTCAGAATGTTCTTTCATGTTGTCCTCGTTCCTATCCCCATTTCCAACCCTCGCAGTTCTTCCCATCTTCCTCCCGTCTGCTCTTCACATCCTCACATCTTGCGAATGACCAGAACAGTGGTGAGAGCGCCAGCCAAGAAAACGGCAACCATCTGCCAAGTGGGAGTGCCGAAGTGGGAACGGATTCCCTCCTAAAAAAATATCAAAGACAGACACAGATGTTAACAACTATAACAGCCACCAAGAGTGGAGTCTTTACCTGATAAATGATTGTGTTTGACAGGGCTGTGTGATATGGACAAAATGTTCCATCACGATATGGGTAATTTCATATCACGATAACATCACAATATAGTACGTGTTCTGTAAATGTAATTAAGAATTTGTCTATACAAAATAACCACACACCTCTAGGGCTGGGTATCGCCACTGATTTCCCAAATTGATTTGATTCAATATCTATTCGGTTAGGGATATTTCAGTTACAATACCAATCTTGCTTGGATATGAAAGAGATTTTCAGAGAACTAATGCTGTAAATTGTACAAGGAACCCTCTAACCTGGTGCATTATTAAAAATATTAATGTTTGCATTAATAATTGACCCCAAAGCAGTTGCATTATATGTCCTTATTATTTAACATGACCAACACACTACAGCAGTGTATCACAGACAAACAACCATATATTCATTACTAAGTTATATTAAACCAACAATCAGAAATTGAAAAAGGCTCTATATTGCCTTTTAAAATAGAGCAAGAAATGTTTTTTTGGAACATGTTGAAAAACAGTCTTGTAAAACCTCTGGACATTGTAAACTGCAAAGTCCATGAAACTAAAGCCCCTTCGTGATGCTTTCTCACTTCTTGGAGATTGTAATGCTGCCTTCAAGACACCTGGGAACAGGGGAGTTTCCACCTCATAGTGAAACTATGACGCTCGAGTGACGCAACCGAATTTTGGACTAAACATTACTTTGAAATCAATACTTTTCAAAAGGCATCGATACCAAATAACATACCAAACAGCCCTAGTGTTTGAAGTGCATCTTTAAGTTGCCTCCTTACCCAGCCACCTTGCTCCCTGATCCAGTTAATCACGTGTTCACGCAGGTAGTCCATGGTCCAAGCGATAATAGTTCTGATGATATCGGGAACTTTGGTGATCACAGCCTGAAAAGGGGTGAGGAGAGAGAAGTGTCAGATTTTGAGTCTACGATATTCAATAATAATTCTGTAATACAGCCGTTATGTGGGGACGGCTCCACTCACTTTGATGACCAGCCGACAGGCAAAGTAGAAGAGTGCAACCACCCTGCCCCAGTTGAATTTTCCATCAGAAAAGATCTCAAAGGCAACTTTCATGAAAACATCCTTTGTTGGACTGAGTGCAGAATCGTTTATCATCCTGGGGGAAAACACAGGAAAGGCAGATCAACCAATGGATCCTGTGGCAAATGGGAACAGATCAACTGGTGGAACGCTGGCATTCACCAGGATTTCCAACAGTCTACCTTTGGAGCTGCACATTGCCATCCAGCTCATCTCCAATGACCTGCAGGTACTTGGCGAGATTCTTGTGGGTTGGGTCACACAGCTCTCCTCCGCCCAACTGTGCCCGGGTCACTACAGCATTGTTGTCGCCATGCCGACGAACCCGCTCAAAGATGAAACTGCACAGAGGCGGACACGGACAGAGCGTCACTAGTCATCACAGCGTCTTGGCACAGATCAATATGGAGACTGTATACATACTTACTCCTTTAGCAAAGCCGTTCCCACTTCCAGTATCTGATCTTTACAGTTCCCTGAAAGACAAAGGCTGTTACAAGACGTCGGTGTTCACGTCATACTAACACTGACACAGATGCTCAACGACCACGTGAAACGCAATTAGTTACTATACACAAAGTCGGGGCGGAATATTCAACGTGCGCTAATTAACCGGCACCGACGTTAGTTAGCTACCCGGCTCGGGAAACGGACTGACATCGACATCGTCAAGGTGAAACGCTGTAGTTAGTCCGCTGATATCTATGTTTCGGGTTTGTTCAGACATGTTAGCCTCAGTCGCGGCAGCGTAGCTAGCTAACTTGAGCCAACTGCGGGTCAAGAAAACGCAAGTAGAAAATGCTAACGTCTAGCTATCTTGCTAACGTCCGTTCGGCTAACGTTAGTGTTAGCAATCTAACAAGCTATAACCACAAAACAAGATTGAATGGCTCAAGTGTCAGGTTGTCTATGTCCACGGTACAGTTGATGTCAGTGTCACAATCAGCTTAATGTTATAATATTGCTGTTGCTTGCACCTGATTCACCTCCTCCCGTTGGCGATGCCATCTTGTTAAATGCCTGTTTTCCGTTCAGTCATGTGACCGAATGTTATTTGTTTATGGCAACCGAAGGGTGGCTGCAGGTGATCTGCAGATTAACTAATGTTCTTCAAGGCTGATTGGCGTCCATCAGTTAGGCGCAGTGAGCGCATGTGTCTTTTGTAGATCCGGTCTGCGCAGTACGACACCAGTCATGTCGACGGGACGAAGTTTTGTGAGAAAACGGGCTGTGAATAAACACAGGTTAATCGAGATCATGTGTTCTTCATTGACAAGATATGATATTTCAACAAACAATACGGACGAGTGATTTGTGTAATAGGGTAAATATGTGTATAATAAATATGTACGGGTGTTCTTCAGCCTCGCCCTTTCTTAAACGTCATTTCCCGTGGCTCCTCGTCTTCCGGCCGCCGCGCGCATTCACAGGCCTCTTTACGACTCGGCTGGCGAAGATGGCGGATGCACAAGTATGTTCAGGAAAACGGCGTGGTGAACTTAAGTTGCGATATTGACCTTTTAACAGCATGTTTGTCCGCGCATGTGGAGTCTGTACCCTCGCGTGAGCAGCATGTACGGTACGGGGCCATTTCCAGCCACGTTCAGGCTTTTGCGTCAGAAATTTGCAATCGCCGTTTTGAGTACCCGCGTGTAAAGCGGAGATGAGCGTTGTCCAAGTCGTACTAGCTAGAATGCTAAGTAGTTAGCTACCAGTTAGCCTACATGCCAATGACTAGGCCTTGTGGCCCTGAGTGTAACCGTCACTAGTAACCCGGCCTCCTAACAAAACAATTATTTTGTCACTTAACTAGCTACATGACTTCACCGAAGAATGGTCGAACTTCCGTTTTTCTCACAATGCGCACTCGTCGTTCTTGACGAAGTCGCCATGTCGGGCAACGCTGATACAAACGCGTCCTATCGGAATCGATCTCAACGGGAAGTTGAGATGGATACCGGGGTTCTCGGGTAACGACATGAACGTGTCTTTGTTGTCCCACAGACCGAGAGGGCTTATCAGAAGCAGCCCACCATCTTCCAGAACAAGAAGCGTGTTCTGGTTCCCGAAGGTGGCAAGGAGGTGAAGGAAAAGCTCCCTCGTTACCACAAGAGTGTTGGGCTCGGCTTCAAAACTCCAAGAGAGGTAATGTGAAGCGACGCTGTTGAATGAATCTAAAGGTCTTGACGTCTTTAGCTTCCTGCAAGCTGCAAATGATGCTTTTCTCACGATGGTCTTCCAAGCCTGCTGGGCTCTGACGACATTGCCTTTTGGCAAAACTGATGCAGTGAAATAAATGTGCCGTTCTCACTCTTGGGAAAATATGTGTGGCACGAGTAAGTAATCCATTAATGTTGTCCTCGTTTTCGCCAGGCTATTGATGGCACTTACATTGACAAGAAATGCCCCTTCACCGGAAATGTCTCCATCCGTGGTCGTATCCTCTCAGGTCAGTTTGCCAGACTTCCGCACACTTGATACAAGATCAGCACTGATCCCTTATTTTTTGTCACTGGTCTGCAAATGATGCTTTTCTCACGATGGTCTTCCAAGCCTCCTTGGTTCTGACGACACTGCCTAATGGCAACACTGATGTACTCTAGTGACAATCTCAGTTATCCAACAGCTTAAAGCAGTTGTCCAAATCCCCATCCCAATGTTTTGATGACTGGGTAGAGTGCTTTCCACACCGCTGTGCTTGGGCATTTGAACTGTGATTCTCTAACTTTGTTCTGTTTGGTCTGAAGGCGTGGTGACCAAAATGAAGATGCAGAGGACCATCGTTATCAGGCGTGACTACCTGCATTACATCCGCAAGTACAACCGCTTTGAGAAGAGGCACAAGAACATGTCTGTTCATTTGTCACCTGCCTTCAGGTACAAGACCTCTCCCGTACTGTCCTTTTTCTCAGAGCTTTGACAGTCATGGAAAACCTGGAACAGTTATAGAATTCGAACATTAAGTTGTCCAGGCTTGGGAAAGTTGTAAGAAATGTACATTTAATTGCTTGTATATAATTACTGTTGCAGCGGTAACTCGTAATACATTTATTGATGTGTTCAATGTAGCTGTCAATTATAGGTAATGGAAAAGTAATTTCTTCAGTAAAGGAGCATCTAGTCTGTTTTCTACAGCTCAACATCTTTCTAGTTCAGTGATAATTTTTTGTGATGGATATTCATAGTATAGCAACTTGATATTTTTGCTGCAAATGATGTTTTTTCTCACGATGGTCTTCCAAGCTCATGAGGCTTTGACGACACTGCCTTATGGCAATACTGATGCAGTTTGATTGTGTCTAAAGAATCGGAACATTTACTTAGTCATGCTAAATATGATCAGACTCCTTTTTTTGTGTGTCTTTTCTGTGCAGAGACGTCACAGTTGGCGACATTGTGACCGTCGGAGAGTGTCGACCACTCAGCAAGACTGTGAGGTTTAACGTCCTCAAAGTGACAAAGGCTGCTGGAGCCAAGAAGCAGTTCCAGAAGTTTTAGGTGTGAGGTGACTGAACAGGAAGGCTGACTTGTTTCACTGGCAAAATAAAGAAAACATTGTGTAAATTGCCTTTTCTGCCATTTGTGCTTCAATCTAAAATAATAACTTGCCGTCTCATTAGTTTTTCAAAGTTGAATCATAAAAGTGTGATCTTGTTTTTGTTTAGTATTTCCCTTCATGTTTGGTTAGTGAAATAAATAATATATTGAATATTCCAGGTTTTGCTCCTAATCCATAACATGAGTTTTTGATACACTGCAATATTAACATTTGCTGAAAGATACAGTAATGTATATAATCTGGATTAAAACACTAAGTGGTGGTTCTCAGTCTTTGTCCCCATGAGCCACTGTACTGGTGGTTTTCTATTTTACCATCTAGTTGGTTGCAGTGTAAGTCGGTCCCTGATTAGGTGCTAGAATGAGAAGCAGCAGGGGTCTGGGTGCAGAGGACCAGGATTGAGATCCACTGAGCTTTACCAATCTTATTGAGGCTACTCTGACACTGTTTCAAATAGTTTTGTCCCAAACTGCAGAAGTTGTTCAACATAACTTATGTTACACTTGTTTAAGGAGTTTCATTTTACTTACTGACTTGTAGTAAAAATACATACTATATAGTTTTTTGAATCTGCCACACCCTGAAATTCCATAAGCGCTTTTTTGAAGGGACCCGATGTCAAATTGGTTGGCAGCAACATTGAATTGGAACATTTTAAATTAAAAAATACAAAACCCATAACACCCTAAATAAGATGTATGAATACACAGGAATTTGAATAAATTGTCAGTCACACCATTTAGCTGCTAATGCAAAACAGGAGATCTAAGTAATTGCAATGCAACAGTTGAGGGCTGCACACACTTAAGAGCATGACTGTTTGTGGCACCATCCTGTCAGATAGCCAACAACACCTCAAGGCCCAACTGTACGTTTTGGTTTATGTGAATCACCATCCTCTACCTGCAAATTATCAATTAATAATCCTCAACATCAGTCTCAAAATAAAGCAAGTGTTGGGGCCGGTGACAGCTTGGCTCCTCTGGAGCTCAGAAACCAAAAGATCCTAATGGTTCACAACTGTGTTCACATCATACAACTGGCCAGCAGAGGGCGACTAATAACACTGGTAGGTAGTCAAGACATACTCAACTATACTTGCAATTAAAATGAACTGAACAGGCATATTTGAACTGGTTCACTTCTCTGATATAGCTCGTCCAGATCCGTAATCCTTTTTTCTGGTCTGGGTTTCCTAATAGCAAGATGAGACTAATTTAATCTTTGCACCAGTATAAGTCAATGAAACAAAGATACTCTAGGAGCTCAGAGGATTTTGGACAACCCAATTAGTGAAACCAAAGAAATGCACATTGCAGGATCTTTTCAGTTTCTATTATTTCAACTTTGAACAGACCTGGGAACCTACAAGCACACAGCCGTGACTCACAAGCGGTGAATGAATCCTCACCATGAAATGTAATTCACTGAAATTGATGTTGACTGAAGTTTTAACCAAAGTGATGTGTTCCGTTCTCCGCGTAAGCAGCAGAGCCTGAATGAACCTGATCCATGCAGTTCAAATCTGGCAGATAACGTATTGTCATAATTCTACTTCAGTTTGGATTATGGTCCAATAGATATGATCAGGTATTACAGTGAGTAGGAAAACTGAAAAACAAAGACAATTAAGCTATTTAAAAAAGAATAGCTGCCCAAAAGATTGACATTTGACTAAATTAAGGTTGCATCAGATCTTAAGATACACTTGTGTTTGATAGCCTGTGTGTATCTTTTGATTAGCCCCTATATGGTACAAATAGCAAGCAAACTAAGTGAACGATTGGCTCTTTATTTCCCCACTGTTTCCTGACAACAAAACAAAAAAACGTGGGCAGAGCCAGCTGACCATTGAGACCCACTCAGCAAATAAACAATTGCAAACATTAATGTAGTTAAACATCCGTGGATTAATTATTGTACTTTTCATTGGGGTGTTGTAATTTAACTGAGGCACGACAGCCATCGGAAGCCATGACTTGCTTATCACCTTCTTCCATTGGACGACTCAAAAGTGTCTGCGATCCAGACAAATACATGCAAAAGTGTAAGGTCAACAAGCATGGATCATTTGCATGTGTCCTTATTTCTGCTCGACAAGATGACAGCTTTTCTGTACGGGAATCGGTGAGGCCTTCCCTCCCTCCCTCAGACTGGGCGTCTGTCTGCTGGGCTGCCGCGGCCTTGGCGTCACCATTAACATAATGACGCTGTAGATGTTTCTTTCCCAATGCCCCAGTGAATGTGGACCATATGGCGGCGACGCGAAGGGGAGAACGTGGTCCATGTGAGCTCAGCCGTCTGAGCAGACTCTTCATTTAGTGATCACCCGCAGGTTTTGCTTTGAAATGACCGATCAAGATTTGAGTCCTCATAGAGAACTTTAGCACTTCCCTCAGTGAGAGTTTTCACCTCTGTCGTTGGAATAACAACAGCAACAAAAATATCCCAGCCCTGCATCCGTGGTACAATATTGATCTAAACAGTAATGTGTCAGCCTCAAACCACAAATCCTCCTCTCCTCTACCGGGGCTTTCCAAGCTCCTGCTCTCCAATAGGCCTCTGCAGGGGCAGACACTATGGGGAAGCAGGGGGGCCCAAGGGTGCTCTGTGGATATCAGGCCCTCTCACAGACAGACACCCCAGGGAGCCCACATGAGCCCATGCTCCCTCAAAAGGTCAGAGCAACCACAAGTGAAAGAGTGATGCATTTGTACTACTATTGACGTTTGTTAATGGTTGTGTGGTCTGGTGGTCGGTGTAGTTCTTAATCATCCAGTGGAGATACAACCCATTTGAGATAATTTAAAAAATGCAAAAACAAGCACTTTCTTGTCTTGTATATTATATATAAGACATGAATATATATATTCCCGTAAACAAATGTTTAGCTCTACCAAATCAGAACTGTTATCACATGATAAATTGAAACTATGGCATTATTATTTGCCCTTGTGTTTATCAGAATCATAAGATTCACCATCTTGCAAGTCACAGGACATGTTATGAGTCTTTTTATTGTCCTTTGATGTATGATTTTCTTCTGTGTTTCAACAAGTACTTGCCGGAAGGATTTATTTTAATTTGTATTATCTGTAATGTAATCTTCAGCTATGGGTCGGGACCCACATTGTTGCAGGCTTATTGCCAATTGGCCTCAACATGACACATGACAAGAATAGTAACATGTTTCATTGAGCCTCTGATACCCAGGCCGAGGGAATAGGTTTGTTGTTTTGGTCCCAGCGTGGACGGTGTCTGTCAAATGGCACCGTTCTGCCCTCACATCTGGAAAGAGAACCCATCTAGTTCTCCAGGTGGTGATGTGGTTCACAGTGCAGGAGCAGCCAGTCGCTCCCCGTCTCATGCTTCCGCTAAACAGCTCACTTTTTCCGTTTGGAGGCATTGCCAAAAGTTACAGGCCGGCGACCCGATCCAGGTCGCCACCAGCAGGGTCAGAGCAGACGGCCCTCCTTGTGTCGGGAACAGATCTATTCTGTAAAGCGAGAGTGACTCAAAACCCCATAACTGTGTTTTTGAGCCAGACTGTCATGCTCTGACACGAAGCGTGGCATTAATGTGTGCTAGGGAATGTGTGTAGATCCAGTTACAGTTGTGTCGTTAGTTACGCACATTTGTGATTGAATACACTTTTAACGTTTCCTGAAACACTAAGGAAACTCAAATGTTGGTGTTTGCGAAGCAGAATTAGCTCTTTCAACAAGGTATCAGTTAAAGATGTGACTCAATGGAATTAAGTGATCAGAAGAACAATTTGTAAATAGCCTATTGACTGATAGTCCTCGTCAACTGTATTCAAGTAAACATTTCTTTCCATAAAACGTAGTAAGCGACAGCTGCTCAGAGGAGACGTTCTTGGAAAATGTATTACGGTAGCTGCGATGGCGCGGTTGGTTGTAGGACGTTCCCGCCCACCTCTCAAATCATTCACAGTATTGTCCGCAAACAACAGCGCAACGGTGTTTTGATATTGTGATTTGACTTCATCACATTTGATGGTTGAAAACACGAGGACACGATTAAACAGAGCTCTGGGTGTTGGCCTTTCCTCTGGCTTTATTTCCCCTCTCCATAAATTGTCTGTCACTTCACATTCCGCCGCTTTGCCAACATGTTTACCCAGCGTCAGGGAGCATGATCACTGGCGTGCTTACTTGTGTGTCTAATGGCAGGGATGTTAGCTCAGAGGGTCAGCCCGATGAGGGTAATGGCTGCTGTCAAAACAGAGGCCTTCTGGTGGCCCGGCAGGGGTTTGGGTAAGAGGGGGGGGTCACAGTCCCATGCTGGACCCTAGTTCAGGATTGTTTGGAGATTGTCAGCAGCACCCAAACTGTTTTCCAGCAGCAACGTCAGCCGCGACGGACCGGGCCTGATGAGCTGAACAGATGGGAGCCTTGTTATGTATTGTAGATAAACCCCCTCATCCTAACCCTAACCAACCCTGAACCAGCAGCCTCAACTGCAGGGCTGTTCTGGACACCAGAGCCTCACGCACAAAGGTGTGGCGTTAAAATGTACGTTTATTATGTGCACAGAGGTTTATAACATAATATCCCTGCAACCGCAATCATAGTCGACGACATTCAACTTAAAGGTGCAAGAAGTCTTCTTTTTACAGCACAACGTGACCATCATATATCTGTATATACTTTGTCCTTGTTGGTGTTTTTGCGACGCCATGAAATACGCAACTATTAAACCCGTTGGTGTCCGGCAGCACAGCGCTGGGATCGCAACAACAGGAACACGCCGGGCTCCGCTTGAGGGTCGGCGCGGGGTCACCGTCCACATCTGGACAAGTCATCAGACCCCCAGATCTGCACAAAGATATCCAATGTTCCTCGGACCGAATGAGCGACTGGCGTCTGACGAACATCCTACCGAAAAAGCCACCATGGTCAGTGACTAACAAACGGTCCCGTGTATTAGCACGCGAGCCGTATTGGCACGTGTTAAATCTCGGCCCGCCTGTGGAAGGTTTGGAGTCAGTGGCAGTGGATGACACGGTGGATAATTAGCATGACAAGATCTATGGCTGTAAGGTCAGAGGTGCCGGTCATGGTTATCAGTGTCTGTTGCCGACGATACCGTGAGCTTCTTAACTGATTTGAAGTGATTCGGCAGATGCGGCCGCTGCTCTTCCTTTGCACACGCCGCCGTCTCTGAGATGCTCGGAATATTTCAGCCCGACGTTGCGGCAAATGTTTCGCGAAGCCCCGTGTTATCACTTCCTCACCTACTGGTGATTGGTATTGAGAAGTACGTGGCCATGATGTGACGGGTAAAATGTCTCGGCCCTTTACTCTCAAATCTCTCCCGCCGGTGGTTTTCCCGACGAGCTCTATGTCGGCGAGTATCCATTACAAAACCTCGATTGCTCGGTGTTCGCCTGGCCTGCCCGGTAAGCCGAGAGCCGTGGCGACCGCATTCCTCCGTAGGTTTCCACGACAGCTCCTAATTCAATATTCTCACGTCCGGCCGTGCCTGCCTGTCAGGCCGACTGGATGTCTGGCGTGGTGTGGTGTGTGGTGGGCATCTCCCGTTTTACACCGTGCTGTCAGATCAAAGTGGCGATGGCCCGCCCGGGAGGTCACGGTACAGCGCTCTTAGGTCATGTGTGAACCATCCAGCATGGCTGTCATCGGAGCGTCCCTGGGGCGTCTTCTCCGTGACTGATGGCCTCACACTGGAGCCCTGAAACCTGCGAGCATGAAAACTGACAGGATCTGGACCACATGTCTAACCAAGAGACGACAGACCACTACTTCATGGATGATGCCAGGTGCCTCGGGTCTGTAGATGGAATACATCTGACACTCATCGTACAATTTGACATGCACAGTTATTCCTGCGTTTAACACACACACACACACACACACACACACACACACACACACACACACACACACACACAATTTACGATTTAAATACATAAGGGAAAGAGCCAGAGTGTATATGTGAGAATGTATGTAAAAATAGGTGCACGCCAGATTCAAAGCGACGTCACAGATACCAGACGTTTGACTCCTTTGTTGTCTGCAAAGGTTTCATACATTCTTTGAGCCGGTGTTTACACTTTCGACTGTAATAAAAGAGCTCTAAAGTGTAACACTTCTCTCTATAAAAGGTAACAGGAGAAACTCAAAGCGACGCCCCACAGCAACAGTTTGGGCTGCTACTGAGCGGTTCCCCTACGGCAGGAGGAATTCTCCCTGGCAGATGGCGAGGCCGGGCCCCCGAGGGCCCAGAGGCAACGCTACACCCTGGGACCCGGATACCTAATCACGCCCCGTTGAGCCTCTCACCTGCTGCTCCGCCGCTCACAATGTTATCTCATCTCCCTGACCTATTGTGGCTCCCATCGGTGATAATGACAGTGGAGCGACCCACGCAGCGCCGCGGCAGCTCTCTCCCCGGAGAGAGGCAGGATCATGGGAACCTCGGAGTAATCGATCTCTACCATCTTGGCCCCGTCGCCTATCTCATTTCACATCGCTACCCGCAGAGAGCTACTGTGGCGCTCGGTGTTTTGGGTCAGTCGCAGAGAGCTTTGATTTGGAAGCGGACTAATCCTTTTGAGTTGCATGTATCATGATGCATGATGAGGAAGGTGTGGTCAAGTCCACTGCTGCTGCCCTGATCTGTCATTGTGAAAGTGGAAAGAGGAAGTGACTTCCAGAGCACATTGACAATTCCTGTTTTAGTAACAGTGTTGAACATCTTATCAGACAACAGTTTTGAATGCTGTGAAACCACAAGACATCGCTGCAAGATAGCAGTGTGTGTTGTTACTACAGACGGGATCTTTTTCACAGGCGACAGAACAATGCAATGTAACAGGCGGACCGATGCAAAGTTTGACCCGACACTATACTGCTGTATGTTGACTGTACTGTCTGTACCACACATTTCTCTTGTTTCCAGATGCTAACTGGTCTCATTACTTTCAAGTGATATTTCATTGACATTTTCACTTTCTTAGCACGCATACTTCCACTTGATTTACAGTCGGCCACTAAATTCTCGGCCTTGTGTAACCACAGTCATATCACACAGATGGTTTCATTTGTAAAACCTAGCGCTCGTAACCTAGCTCCAACACAACCACAGTGGTATCGACCGCCGTTTTGTGGAGAATGATACCATTGTTTTTTTCCCCTATCTATTTAAAAAAAAAAAAATCTCAGTCAGTAATTTGCCCTGTTTGCAAGTATTGAGTACAACTTCAGATCCCGAGGGCGGCTCAAGTGAACGTGTGCTTTAATGAGAAGACACCGTCCGCCTCCTGTGCGGATCGTGTTGTTGTCACGGTGGCCCAGTTCTCACTGACCTCCCTTATTAATTGGACTGACCTCGCTTTATCCTGAACAAGTAACCTTCCCAGTTGGAGCAGGTAAATAAGATCACAATAAGGAGGAGGAATCTGACATACATTCATTAGAACGCACTAATATTTGAATTGCGGCGTCTGTGCTAACATGCTTTATGCTAGCTTAGCGGCGGGCTACAAGCTAACGTTGTGTAAAAATGTGTTAGAGACGATAACGTACAATGACAATTGTTTTGCTAGCTCCAGTACGCTCCTATTGATATCGTGCACGGTGCTTGGTAACATAACCGTAACACTGTACGTTACTGCACTCCAAGCCTGTATCTGTATTTCACGGTTATATTATCTGTGCTGTAAGTACAAAGTCCCGTTGTGCTTGCATGCTGCAAACATAAAGGGAAGGAAGTGAAGGGAGTTGCACAATGACCTGTTTCATTACGAGTTTCTATATGAGGAGAAAGAAAGAGTATCTTCTTGCCTCCGAAAATGGTAGTGCGAGAGCGAGTACAAAAGAGATCAAATGGAGAGAGCTCACCCAATCACCGTCTGAGAGGGTTCCCTTTGTAGTCACACCGTCAATCAATATGTAACCAAGAGCAAGGAAATTGATTTCTTTATGTCTCAGACAATGCAAAGAGAAACAGTGAGTCACAAGGACGATCTCTTGCACACCGTTCAAGTTTTCCAGATCAATGTGCTTTGAGAGGGATATGAGAAAAACTATGATGTGAGGTTTTCTAAATGTGTGCATGATGGTTTAACTGGATGGAATCACGGATTTTCCCGAACTGCGTCATTGTACCCTGGACTCTGACGTGAATGGCAACGTTGTGCTTGATGGTTCAGGAAATCTGCAAAACATTCCGTCGTGTCTTTCCAGCTTGAAAGACAAAATACTATTTATGATGCTTTTTTTAAACGTTATTTCCAACAAATCCACTCATGTTATTTCTGTGATCTTGGATATTTAAGTATAGATGTTTCAACTTGAACAAGACTCTCCCAAATCTAGAAACAAAAAAACCAAGGTGTCATTTACAGGTGAATATCCTGCAGCTTGTCCACTGACAGAAGATGGGAGCGTGACTTTGTCGACACGGTGACAGATTTGACAGGTAATATAGTTGGATCTTCTGGGTCATAGCATTTACCGCCATAATGAAATGATATGACAGAGAGACAGAGAGAGTTTCAGGATAGTCTCAAAGTGACTGATAAACCTGTGCCATTGTGTGCCTGGTTGACACAACATCTCTCTTTCACTGAAATGTGTAAGACACGATGGAGATTGCAGCAAATCCCAAACATTCCTAAAAGAGCAAATAAATCTGACATTTTCCCTCCACTAAAACAAACAGCAAATCCCCTTATCTTAGGATTGATTGCATCTCTGAGACCACCTCAATTCAAAGCAATGGGAAATTAGACGTTTTGTTACTGTTATGGCTCTGGGGAGAATATGGCGCTTTCTTACTTTACTCATTGTAAGTTATATCAAAATATACATTTGTAAAAGAGAGAGCAGTATGTTTACAAACTCAATGCTGCCAAACAACAATCCTGTTGACCTATTCTCTGCATTGTAAATCAAATAAATTGCTCAGATGCGGTATACAAAATTGTAAGGAGGACAGTGTGATTCGGAAACATTTTGAGCAGTAAAATTCCTTAACAAAACAACAAAACAACAAAATCTACACGTTGGCCACAATTCCTCCTAAATAAAAACGTACCTTTCCCCTCAAACTATTATATATTTGCCATACACAATGCAAGGACTGATGAAAAAAGACAGACATTGTCATCTCAATTAGAATTAGAATTGTATGTGTATTTAATCAAGTCCATAAACAAGCCTGGATGCATCATTCAAATTAACTAACCATCCAGCTTCAAGCGCCTACAAGTTCTTATTTTCTGACTTTTGGGACAATGCCACGATTACTTACTGTACGCTAAAGCAGCAGCGTGCTCACCGGTCAAAACCGTCTAACCAGACACAGAGAGATGATTTTGGTGCCAATCCTCTTCTCACGTGTTGGATAAGGTGACCAATGGGCTAAACTCTCCCCCCAAAGAATCAGTGTAGTCCTTTAAGTTATGGCAACAAATGTCCTTAACGCCGATTTGATTTGTGAGACAACATGGATATAATGCGACCACTAGGGATTCCATTCCATCAAACCCATCTCTCCGGTTTGTCCAGGAGTCACATCCTGTGCTCCATCAACAGCAACGGACTCAATTTGTTTGCTTTGCTCTTATCGTGTGGAAAATGTGACTCATTTAATGACACACACATGAAAATAAATACGTATATAAATAAATACAAAATCAAAGCTGCTCTGCGTCCTGGCAGCCCCAACATCAACACTGATCTGTTGAGCAGCAGAGTAAACTTCCCCTGCTTGCACTGGTGCACACGCTTCCTGAGGGGAGTGAGGGATCCACAGATTGAACCCCGTTTCTTCTCCATAAAGGTTGGAACTGTTTCACTCCACAGGCAAATCGACCGACCAGGCAAATTCAAGCCACATGCTGATCTGGCTTTGCCTCCTGTCCTCATCTCTGGTTCTCACTTTAACTTCATTGAATCTTTCATTTGCGTGAAGCCTCTTAAAAACAACAACAATGAGGCCGTTCGTTATTTCAACGTTATTTTTTTGAATAACTAATGAAATCATCTCCAAACATTTATCACATCATCTCTGCCAAATATCAAAGTAACAATTATTTCAAATTTGCATAACTGTCCGGTTTTCACCCCGAAATCTTAGCAAATCACATAATAACATAAACCATATCTTAAATGTATTTTCTATAAGCAGCCTATAACCCGTTCAACTGTCGAGATTGCTAATGTTACAGCAACTATTGTGTCAGAGGACAAAACACAGCCATGGCTACGTTTCCCTCGGCGTCTTGGCGTAGAGAGGATTTTTGTTCCACTATAAGACAACGAACAAAGATGATCTCAGTGCCGAGATGTTTTTGAGAAACAAGGCCGACATTTCATTGCTGCGAAGAAAGTGGATGAACTGTTTCCACTCGTTTCACGTGTTGGAAGGCTTATTTTTCATCTCCCGCTCCATGACTCCAGATTAAAATCTCTCGTGGCAACAGCCCAACTGCAACAAACCCCCTACCAGGCGATTAATGTTATCGCAAGAGTCCCCAACACCCTGAGACACACTGTAGCCAGTGAGAAGGCCTATAGCTTGCATAACTGGAGACATGACTGGGGGAACAGTAGATATGTGTGAGTTTTAGCAGCCTGGGGGAGTCCCACCCAGGGAGACTGGAGAGGAAGCTGTGCAGATGGAGGTCAGAGTTGAGTGGCTCACATCCTACACACTATTTATACTGTTACTCCCCGCCAACACACAGACATCATCTCAAAAGGCCTGATCATTTTTTGTTTTTGTCTTTGCTCCCCGGGAGACTTTTACAGTCAACGGGCAGTTTTACATGACTAGCCCGCTACTCGTGAAAACGAAAGCATGTCAAATGTTCCTGGGAAGCCGCAGAATGTTTAGGGGGAGTTGTGAAACGCGGCCATTGGGGTACGCCTGCCGTGTAATCTTATAAAAGCCGTATAAATCAGGATAATTAGAAATCGTCATGTACAAAAGACCAGGGAGCAACATGACGGCCTGGTCGGGCTAGTGGAATGTCTTCAATGGCTTTGAAGATCCTCTCATCTTCATCATTTCCATACATGATACCCCTACTGTGATTTGTTGGTAGAACTTTTATGTTGTGTTTTTCTTTGTTTTTCCCAGAATGTTACTGGATTTGACATGCGGATGCTGATGCTGGCCGAAGTCGTGTTTTTCATGACTAAAACAGGCAAAGATCATCCTCAGATGTTAAATATGTCTGTGGAGTGAGAGACACTTGCGTCCTCTCAACTGATATCTTTAACAGTGCCTTCTTTGGACAAGCCAAGAATAGTCAAAGGATATGGAAAACATCATCTTGCAGGGTTCAGGATCCCTCTACATTAAACAGTGTTACACAACTGAATACATAAAACAACGAGAATCAGTGAATAACCCTTTTTTCCCCCAATGTCATAGCTGAAAATATGCTATTTTATATACTTCAGCTGATTTTTTGGTGCCAATATCCAACTTTTCCCCAAAAAAATGTATTCTTGGCAGGGGGAACACACTGTGATCATGTGACACTAAAACTCTCCATTGAAACCCATATAAATGAAATTATTTTAGATGGGTTTGCTGCTCATCAGGAAGGCAGCATGACCCACCCCAGATAGTCAGTGGCAGGGGGAACTCTGGGATACTTTAGGCCTTGAGAATTAATTTACAAAAAACACAATTTCATAATAAATGAATTAATAAAGTGTGTAAAGAAGATAACATTGCAGCAGGTTTTCAGACTGTTTTTATGTCGCCGTGGTAGATGTGAACCTCCATCATATCAGCGGACACTGACTGGCTGATATCCGATATTTAATAAAAGGCTAGTCTCTGCCTGATATTTCAGTCTAACCCTAGTGTACGGTGGTGATATTGCAGGCAACAAAACATTTAGGAGAACATATGAGGAGCCCATGCAGACAAAGATCAAAGTAAAAGGTAAAAAGTTACAAAAACAAGGACGCTTCCTGGAGATGTGACCATGTTCACATCGTCTCTCTGAGGTCAGTGCGGGTAAAGTGAGCCAGGTCAGACAGACTTTGGCCAAGACCAGCAAACCAACAACCTGACCTGGGGAAATAAACATCTTTTCCGTCAATACTACAGACACAAAGGGATGTCAGGCAATGATGACCCATTCCCGCTAATCAGGAGGAAAGGTTCTCCTCCCTCATCCTCTGGTCACGCAGCGATGTGGTTTCCATGTTTGTGTTGGCTCAAAGACAACAGGGACATCAGTACCTGCATGCTTGCTGGCAGAAAACAAGGATGCAGGGGCCGATCTCCTGGCTTTGTATGGAAAAGAGTGTGATGTTTGACATCAAAGTATTGACCTTAGTGCTCTATTTGTTTTGTTTCCTGTCATTATATATCCTGATATCCTTGTGTTTATATCCATACGACAGCAAGAAATAATGAAATACAGCGATGAAAATACAGTTGCATATTTTCACGGCTCTATTTAATTTGCACAAAAAGGAAACAGAGCAAGTTGCAGGTTCGTTACCTAAACTTTGACATTCATTTCTCCCATTTTGAGAGCATGCTTGTAGTGTTTGTGGAAAGCGTGAACCATTTGATGGACATACTGTAGATATCAATACATGAAACCCAATGAAACTCTTTGTCTCCTCCCAACAGGAGATGACCCGGGACGTTGACGGCAAAACAATTCAGCAACCATTTGGAGTTCTCCTCAAACGAAGTCGTGGCCAAAGATGCATATCTAAGTATTATTTGACCCGCGCTTTCTTCTTGCCAGCTGAAGTTCAAGATTTGTCCAGAGGCCTGGCCCACTTTCTTTCCTTTGACCCCGGGCTGTGACCCCAGTAATGTTATACAAACGTCATGCATCGCAGGGCTGACAGCTCCCATATAAGAGGCGAGCGTTTGGCCTGCGGACATTGTCTGAGGGTTCTTTGTGGCGGAAGAAACCCCTGGCAAAATGAACAATGGTGTTTTACGGACACGGTCAGACAGAAGAAAGAAAACCACTCATTAATCTACTCATTCGCGCCATTTCTTATTACAGTTGGCTATTCCTGTGAGCGATTCCACTTGTTTATAATGCTTCAGAGGAACAAAGTTAAGGGACGCTTGTTGCAGTATATGTGTTGTCCTACACCGGTTAATAAATTCTAACACCACCGTCTTAGTATCGCTATTCATCACATGTTTTTGTCACCTCGCCAGAGAGAGTGGGCCATCTCTCAGGCTGCCGAAGTGACTGGTTTATTGCCCATTTATTGCATACTGAGATAACCTGACGAGGCCAAGGTTTGATCAAAGACGGTGGCAGAAAGTCACATTCCTCTGCAGCCGTCACCTCAAAGGAAACGACTCACAGTCCGGACAACAAGCTGTGCTTTTAATCTCTCTTATGTCTGCTGAACCCTGTGGCTTTGAAGCTCCGCAGCTCCACGCTGAAACCGTCCCCGGACATTGCATTCCGCAGCCACTCTGTCCCTGCTTCGTTGGTCAGGATGCAACGCCGTGTCTGTCTGGTCTTATTTATGCATATTTATGCCGACAGACACATGGCTCATTTGTGACTAGTCAGGCAATGAACTTATAGACACTGTGAATTTTGCTATTTGGTTTGTAATGTCAATTCCATATTGTAGCCATTTTAAAAGGCGGTATAAGGAGAAGCGAAAACAGAGAACTAAGCAGACATGTAACATTTCACTGTGGCAGGAATAGTAGTCTGTTGAAGTTGAATAAAGGCACATTTTGTCAGGGATCCCAGGGCCTAAAGTCCTTTTTTATGTCCCAGAGAACAGACGGCTTAGTGATGCCGGCAGAGCAACAAGCTGCTTGGAAACCAGAGTTGCCTGTTGTTGTGAGGCTGTGTCAGAGATCTGCCCTTTTGCCCTGCCCTCCTTCTTTAGTGGCGGCACACTTTCCCTGGGGGATTTCACATACAACATCTGTCCTATCTTTTCCCCCTCTACCCCCACCCCTGACCCACCCACTCCAAAAGCCAGAGAGGGGCGCCTTTCTCAATAAAGGCCAGCCACACACACCTGCTGAGAGGGTTAGAGGTCACCATCCAAGCAGCAACACATTACCATGACAGGGCAGGACTCCAGCCTACACCACACCAACAATGAAGCAACAGGGCTTTCCCATTCTCACACAACACAAAATCCTACTTTCTCATTCACATAGTTGAAAGCTGTTGCTTTTTGGTGAACCGACCAGAACACCTCTATCACGGAGAACGAATGTTGTCTCCTGAAAAGGTCTGCCCATGTTGCAGAGCTTTATTTAAATACAATCCACATGTACGATGGGTTCATCCACGGCTGATCCCCACCAACAGGGAACTCTCGAGATGGAGAAACCGCACAAAGCGTAATGGGTATCTCATCTCACGCGATGTCTCGTGGCGATGACTACTGAGAGCACAAGTGTTCCTGGATCTTATGAGACATCACTGCAGCGTCTCAAAACAAAATGTCTTTTGATACCCCCAGGCTGTAGTGGCTAGCTGCTCCATCATTGGACTGGTGAATGCGGAGACAGACGGAGAGGGAGTTCCCCGCGGTGTGCACTGGACCTGGTGTGTACTGCCCGCTGCCTCGCAAAGGCCCTAAAGGAATCACCCGGCCCTCATCAATCTGGCTGCACATTCCACAATAGCTGACAAAGGGACTCCGCTCTATCCGCGGCAGATGGCCTGCCTCGGGCGGTCCACGCCAAGCTCCCATTGTTTTGATGCAGGGGGCCATTGCTCCTCCTCCTCCTTCAGTGTGTCACAGAGGGGTGTTGGGGTGCCGGATTTGAATTCAACTCCTCTGTATCTGGGTGAAGAAAGCAACGGCGTTTGATATTTCGAGCATATTGTGACTGTGAGTTGCACTGACCCAGTGTAGAATATGGTAGATGACCAAGACAAAGCCATAATAATAATAGTTTGGAGGAGTTGCATTTGCGTGCTGACAAACAGCTGCGATCCCTATGGATGAAGCTTAGCTGCAATTCCCACAGGAATACAGGAGGTAGATATTTTGGGGACAGGAGACAGAAGTACATTTGAAAGCCCAATCCAAACTTTTTGGAAACAAGACACTATTGTAGTTTAGCACCCAATTACAAATGTTGTGCAACAGGGTTTCAGGTCTTTAAGGCTTTAAAGGCCTTTTCTGTGTCGTCTCCTCTCCTCTTTGTGACGCGGGATTCCTCGGACACGCTCACCAAAGGCACGTAGGACGAAGCAGCTTTGACTAACTCTATTCAGCAATTAGCATAAAGCTGCCTCTCCAACCCCTCTCTCAACTTTCTTGTGTGTGTGAGGGAGCTGGCTATGTTTTAACACATCTGTTGTCCCCATGTCTGTGCAGCCCACAGGCAGGTCTGTTCACAGTGATCCCTTTATTGAGCTTTGAGAAGATCTATAGGGCCCCCTGATAGATGGCCTTCATTCCAATGGGAATGGCAACCCGGATAATGAGAAGAATGGAGAGCCACCACTGCAGCACCCCACCCTGCTTCAAGCCCCTAAACATCCCCTTAAACAGTCTGATGCTGAGCCTAATCATGTTGGGAAAAAAGAAACCATGTCCTAAGCAAGTTGTATATCCCGCCTCTAAAGCTGGTGCTTTTTCACCATTAACATCTCAACAATTTGAATTAAAAAAAAGGTTATAGCAAAGGAAATGTCTGTCTGAAGAAACCGATGCTATGAAAAGTGATAGTGCAAAGAAAAAAACCTGTCAGAGATATAATTATGTGGTTGTTTTCAGCTACACAATAGGATAGGCCATGAGGCATTCCACCTATGATGATACCTATATGATTTGTCACAATATTGTGGGTAAAAAAGTAACGTCAAATAATTAACCCTGGCCGTCCATGATTATCCAAACTACTATGACCGATATGTCATGTGCAAAACAGCAAGTTTGGTCACTGGGTAGTGTAACTGAGGATTAAGAACAGGGAGGTCAGAGCTTCTTGCATGGGAGTGGGAGGTTACGAGGTTTAGAGGATGTTTACCACTGTGCTTCAGCATCAATGGTCAGGACAGTACTGGGATGGAAAGACAATGGACAGAACAATGTCCTATTCAGAGATGGGTCACTGTTATTTATAAACCGGCGAATAGGCCAGAGGAGAGGGGATGGAACTTAAAGACAATAGCCTATTTCAAGCTTTCTCAGCTATCCAAGATATATCTTGTTCATTCTTGTACACTACATATGTGTATGTATGTATGTGTCATATTTTGCACATTATTTCACGACAGTTATTAGACCTGCACGGCTACACTTGTCAGACATTATCTCACTAATGGCTAGTCTAATGCTGTTATCAGAGAAAAGCCAGGGATCCTGGGGTCTCATCCATTTATCATGCTAAGCTGCTATTATGTGTAAGAGGCACCATAGAGCCTGTTACATCAGTTAAAATCAAAGATCATTTCAACCTGTCAAAATAACTGCAGAGGGCATCAATCTACAGCTCAGTCAGCTGATGATATCTTTACCTCTTTGATATGCTTACTATTATAATAATAGTCAACTTGATCATCTTTCTTAACAGTGCTTCAAAGTGCTTCACAAAACAGGTACAAAATATAGCAGTAAAACAATAATGAAACAAACACAAAGAAGGATAATAAAACATAATACAAATATACAGTACGTATATAACAATATTAAAAAAGAGGACATAAAACCAACAGTAAAATCAATTCAGGCTTTGACAAAGGCTTTTTTCCTAAAAGAAGGTTTTAAGAAAGCATTTAAATGACCCATCCGAAGATCAATAATACATCTAGGGGCCAAGCCACCATGGGGCTTGAAAGTTCATAATATTTTTTTATAAATTCTGAAACTGACTGGGAGCCAATGCAGGGGGGCTAGCACAGGGGTGATATGTCCACGTCTCTTGGAGCCACTAATAAGCCTAGCAGCAGCATTTTGAACCAACTGGAGACGGTTTAGAGAGCCCTGACTAACACCGGACTAAAGTGCATTACAATTGTTTGGGCGAGGGAATATAAAAGCATGTACAACTCTATTTAAGTCGTCAAAAGATACAAAATTACCTTTATTTTTGAGATCTTATGCTTATGTCAGCTGTGGAGGAATTCGGTTATTTTTTAATTGTATACACAGACAATCGTATGTAAAAAAAACCTACCAAACAAACAAAAATATTAGTGGGGGTGAAAAGCCATAAGGAATGTACAGTATTTCTTATTCTGTTTCTTGTTGAGATTCACACTGAACCGCAGGACTGAAAGTGCCCGTGGTGATATTCCCTCCTGGACACTTCTGGACCGACACAATAGGGAGCATTGTTTCTCCGTGAAAGGACAACATGTGCTTTGCTAAAGCTGCACTTGCAGCAGCCAACCTCCGGGACAGCTTCTACGTTCAGCCTCACAGTTAGGCATGGATGACTTCCTCCGAGGTGCCTGGAGGTTGTGGGAAAGGGCCAGCAAGTGAGTGTGGCCTCAACCGGGGGCCAGCCTCGCCTTTAGTGAATGGGCTCCACAGACCTTAATGATACTGGGCCGTCTCCAACTGAGCCAGTGGGCTCACTGTAGATCACATGGCCGAGGCTGTCGGAACTTGACGGGATGATGAAACGGGGATTGTTTGTGTGTGTGAGATAGAGATAATTAGCAGTACATGTTTGTATGTTTTTAAAGGGTTATGCACCCCCCCGCCACACACACACACAAGGCTCTACAGGAAAAGAAAAATATACAGATGGGTCTTTCTCTCTCCATTTTTCTTTAGAACAACACGTTTTTCCATCCAGAACACTTCTCACACTGCACATAGCCCAGGATGTAGATCCTTCTAGATCCAACTGAACCCTGAGTCAACTGGGCTCTCAGTCCGCAACCCAAAGCTATTCTAAACTAGACCAAGGCTGGGCTACAAATGTAGTGTTAAAAACTCTCAGGATACAGGAGAGCGTCCTGACTGGGAACATCACCACCTGGTATGACCGCAGCACCATACTGGACCGCAAGGCCCTGCAGAGGGTGGTACGGTCTGCAGGCCTCCAGGACATCTACACCAGGCGGTGCAGGACAAAGACTAAGAGAATCATGAAGGATCCCAGCCACCCAGATAACGGGGGAGCGAGCGGGGCAGACCGGATGGTGGAAGACGGTGGATACACAGGGCAGGAACAGTGCAGAAAGCAGGCAGGTCGGCGATCGACACACTGGGATCCTGAGCACACGGGAACAAGAGGGAGTCTAGAATCCACCATGAACAGACAATAACTACGACCGAGGCGAAGTCGCAACCGCTACCACAAGGGTTGAAACAACGATCTGGCGATGACTGGGTGGAGAGCCCCCCCCCCACACACACACACAAACACATACACACACACAAACAGACAGGGGGATGCTGAAACACCTGGGAGAGGGAAACACAGGACACACTGGGGAACAGTGTGCCTCCCACCACAAGAACGCTGAACTAATTATTTGTTCACCTGGACTAAATCTGAGTATCTCAGCACAGCAGCACTTTATATTTATATAATTCTATATATACTGTGAATAATACTGTGAATATACATATCTATATTCTTGGATCATACTTTTTTTTTCTATTTAACTCAACTGTACAGTACAATCCATCTTTGTTTATATTTGACAGCGTACTCTTGTATATATTTTCTTTATTATATCATTTGTATTTTATTTTATTTTATTTAGCACACGTAAGGAGTCGACAACAAAGCTTTTCTCGGCACATTGTACTTGTATGGTGGAGTACGTGACTAATAAACTTGATTTGATTTCATCGTAGTTTGAGAAGGCATTCTGTACGCAATCCAGGGAAGGAAAGTCCCTGCTAGTGTGACCCTCACGATCCATGCTAAGGCAGTTAGCCAGAAACAGATTAACACAAGCCTAACAGCGTGCCCAGACTGGGACTGGGCCTGGGTCTGGAGCAGGCATGGGGACTGGGGGCTGCAGGGGCCGAGCAGGGGTCAGGGCTGTTTGTGCCCGGCCTGATCCCAGGCACATCTGTGGCGGTGTGAGGGCCAGTCCACAGACGGCCTCCTGTTAAACAATGTGATTAGTGTGGCGCCCGTGAGGAAGCCTGCGAGGGGCGAGGGGTGGCTGCCTTCTGAAGGAGATTAATATAAGAGCGCAGGCAGGGAGGAGCACCTGCCATCCGTCTACCCAAAGACTACCAGAGCAGGAGATGTAACACTATCTGATCTGTTTTTGGAGTGTGGTCTTCATGCAGTGCGTTAACGTCTGGTGCTCATAAGGACCCGTGACTGTAAACGGCATCAAAGAACTCTTTGGTTCTCTTGGTACATTTATGTGACGTGCAATAAGCAAAAGAGGGGCGATTTTGAGGTAATATTAGCAGGAGCACTGATATATCTATGGGAGGAAAGCCATGTTCAGGGTGAACCTTACCCCATTGTGTGATTTTTCATGAAATCTGTAACTTGATCTGTTCTATCCAGTCAAATAATGCATCAGTTGGGTCCTAACCTAACCTGCTCCTCATGGATGTCTCCCATGGGAAATCAAAAGGCCTGTAACCCGCGCTAATGCTACAGTTTCCCACGGATACGACGAGAGCTAAACAAGGCTGATACTCAAAGAGGTCAGCAAAGCACCGAGTCGCTCATTTTAGAAATTCCAATGTGCGCAAATTTAAACAGCTATTTTTAATTGAGTAGCTTTTTTTTTTTCATTTACAATTCTACGGTTTAAAATGTTGTCAAAAAAAACAAAAACAAAAGACGTGCTAAATCCCCCATTCTTTTCACGAGTGCCCTGACAGTAGAACAAGGCATCTGCTAATCCATTTAATATGAGAGGATCAGCCCAGTTGGACCCACCACAAGGGATAGACTGCTGCTCTGTTGGATGGAAGCTGCTCTAGTTCCCCAACTGGAGCTGGACCAAGGCCGGTGCCAGGAATTAATCCCAGTAACAAACAGAACAGATTCCCTTAGCTGACCAGGTCGGCCAGTGTGTGTGTGTTTATGTGCGTGTGTGCGGTCGACAATGATGCAGGATGAAGTCTTTTCCTGGCAGGTGGCATGCTCGCTATATGCCGTGTGGCAACCCCTGCTCTGCCCTATTATCCTTTATCCCTTAACAGAGTCCTCATCCTCTCCTGTTCCCATTTAACATCAGCTTCCCCATTGTTAATAGCAATTATGTGATTCAGAAATTAAAGGATAACAGCATCGAAAACTGCAAAAGTCATTAACAAATAAGAAATGAAGAAATGACGGCTTTTAAAACCGGTCTTCAAAGTTACAACGCAAATATAAATGTACATCCCAGTAAGACAAGACATGGATTTGTGACTAATAGGTCAGTAACCTCGATGACATTTAGTTACTTTGATTGAACCAAATTAATTTAATCAAGATAAAGAATCTACATTTCTGCTCCAGCTTCAAATGGTTATGTAGATTT
The DNA here is from genome assembly GCA_900312575.1 of Acanthochaenus luetkenii. Classification (NCBI taxonomy): domain Eukaryota; kingdom Metazoa; phylum Chordata; class Actinopteri; order Beryciformes; family Stephanoberycidae; genus Acanthochaenus; species Acanthochaenus luetkenii. The sequence goes on along the minus strand of OMOT01022307.1, from coordinate 11,645 downwards.
AGCATCCTATGTTTGACCAATTACCAGATTGTCTTAGGCAATTATCCATCATTCACTATCTCGTCTCTCACTGTTTTCACATGGCAATAAAGTAATTTAACTGTCTTACAGTCACATCTGCTTTACATCGCCGGGGCTTCATTTGTCTGGCCTCCCATGTTGCTCTACATCACCCCGCTCTCGGTTTGAGCTCACCCTTGGTAAACAATAAGCCACGGCAGAACTTTGCGACTCTGCAGATGTTTTACGAAAATGCTACATTTCGCATTTGGAGACGGCTTAGATGTGACGCAACATGAGCGAAAAAGCCATATGAGTCATAAATACAACAGCCACGAGAAAACGAGATCCTTTGAGAATAATGAATCTTTCTGAAAATACTTGGTTGCTCACAGACCTCTGACAGGGCAAACATGCATCGACTCCATCTACGACATCCTAAATAGGTTACAGATGTAGTGTGATATTACTGATTGTGCGGATGATTGAGCTTGAAGGTCTGGCCCATCTGTTATTGTTCTCTATGGCGTATCATTGTATCAGAGGAGAGAGCGCAATGATAAAGCTCAGACCAGGCAGGGGCCCGCAGCGCCACAAAGATGTTAGGGCCTCTGCTGGCGGGGGGATGTTTGCAGTAGTTTCCTTTCGGCCCGTCGGGAGCTAATACAAGGCCCCGAGGCCAGGGAAGTGAGCAGGTCACAGAGGGTTAGTCGTTTCTAAACAGATCGAGTATCAGGCCGCTCTGAAGTGTGATGCTCAAGGTAAACCGCTGGCCTTTTTAACTGTGGTCACCAGTGGCAAAGGGAGTAGAGATGCAGTGTTCACAGAAGTCTCTGTATTCTATAACTTTCTGTTCTTCTCAGTAGTCAAGAAAGGGTCTGAGTTGTTTTAGAGACACGTTTTGTGTTGCAATTTTCCTTTTTGGGTTCCATTTGACAACGTTTGATAAACAATGCTCTGTTTGTATTTCATTTCACCGTTTAGGCATTTCGCTGTCATAAAAGTGTGACATAGAAAGTGTGACATAGAAAGTGGCAATTCATGGACATTCTCATACCAATGTTTCAGCCCCATTTCCTATGATATCCATTCTGAGGATATCCCCACATACGTCTCTCTCATAAAGACCCAACTCTTTATACCTCTGCTGCACTTCTGCCTAACAACAATTGTGTTTGCTGGAGTGTTTGATTGGACTTTTGAATAAAGAAAGGGGGCATCCGGACTTGGACCGGAGACCTCTTGATCTGCAGTCAAATGCTCTACCACTGAGCTATACCCCCATCCTGCTGTGACCCACTGATGGAAGGCAAATAAGGGCAATATTCATATATGGTTCTCTGGAGGACTGTTCCTCAGACAGCCCAGTTTGAGATAAATGGGGAAGCTTGGGAAAGGGGGCATAGCCCTAATATCTAAACCGAGCCATTTCCACACAGGCTGTTAACACGAAACCAACGTTTCTGTAGCTACTATCGCCTCCCTCTGAAATAAAGACATTCGCACGATGTACACACCCTAAGTGTAACCTCAGCAGTTTCCCACCGGAGCCTCTCACAGCAGATTTACTCTGCCTGCCGTCCCGTGAGAGTCTGACACATCCGCATGCCCTGTCATTAACACAGTATCAGATCCCGGAGCCCTATTCTTCCACCATAATACGCAGACAGATCACATCTCTGCATCTCTTCATATTCCACATGACACACACCGGTATAAAGACCTCCCTGTAACACTGGTGAGAAAAGAGAAAACAAATAGGAAAACTGTGCCAGTCTCCCCAGCATTCATAATTGGGGCTGTCCCACTATCGGCCCTTGTGTTTTGCTCGTCCCCAGAACCGCAGTTGTGTGAGGCTGTAAAGGCTAGACTAGACTACAGTCCTCCCAACTGCACACGCTTTGATATCCCCAGAACAACAAGGGCCGACACAAAGGCAGAGCGATGGGAAGCATTAGGCTGAAAGAGTGGAAGTAGGGCAGGAGCAGGGGCTGACTAGCAGGTCTGAACAGTTATGCAAATGGCCTGTGTTTGCCTCTATTAGTTACGGAGAGGAGAGGGGAAAGAGACTCATTATGACCGGGGGGGGGAACACTTTTAAAATAGGACATCGCCAGCAGCCATGATGTCGCTTTGAGTTTCCTGTTTTCACCCAGATCTGTTGTACAGCAGTGTCACATCATTTTGAGAGACGAACAAATCAGATCCCGCCCCCACAAATGACTTTACACAAGCTCAGACCACGGTGTAACGGCTAGCTGCCGCGCCGCATTTCAATGAGAAAGGGCCTGATGAGAGCACACGGCAGATAATGCGTAACTGCATGAATGACTCCAGTGTCGTGCCTTTGTCCACCGGATCTCCCATTGTATGTCCCAGCAAGGTAGCTAGTGGCCATGTGCACAAGGGGACTGTATCTTGGTTAAGAAAAAGCCATTTATCCCAAAAGAGGGGACTCGCCCTCTGGCTTATTCAGGAGAAACAGCCGCTTAAAACGTCGTATCGCTTACCATTTACATCACGCTGGACCATAAATCAAAGCCGTCAAAATGTTTCCGAGGTCCCTTGAGCTCAATGTTTATTGGAAATATAAACCTGATGGATCCACAGTAAATGTTGTGTTTCCTGTAACAATCTATGGGTTCGTACAGTAGATCATTCTGTTGTGAAACTTCAGAAAGACAGGGATTGCTGATATGACAAATAATGATTTGTGTTATTATCAGGTTCAGCCCGACTACCACTGGTTTGCAGGTATGAGAAAATATGAGCAAATATAGATCTTATTTTGGAAAAGAAAAAGAGGCTTTCCACATGCCCAGGCTTGCCAGTGTGTAATCTGACCCCACTTAGCTCTAGATTGAGCATCAACAGTTCCACAAAATCAATTTGCTTTGGTAGAAATAAAGAACATGCCACAGCAACTGTGAATGGCAACACACTCATGCAATGGCACACCCTTGGTATTTGCCTATTTATCATTAGAAAATCGAGTTCATTTGAGTCTAATCGATCTAATCTAAACATCTAATAGATGTGACCTAGTAGATTTCTGTACAGTACATTTTCAATCTAGTTTGTGTCTATGAATTCTATGAATTATAAGTATTGCCTGCAATGGGTATAGTACAGTACAAGCACTGTTTGGTTTTCCATTGGAACAATTAAGACTTACGTACATTACACCAACACGATTCTAACACTAAACAAGACAGAACGTGAGACAGAGGGCTGAGAACTTGTAGTCCACACATAATCCTTGGAGAGCATCCTCTGATGTTGCGTGGAGGGCAAGGGAAACTGAAACCCAGTTCTGAGGGGCCGCCTGCTCCCCTGGCTCTCACTTCTGGTGTGACCTGTAATCCTATCAGAGCTAGTGTGTCCACGCTGGGAAAATAAACAGAACCAAAGACTGATCCCATCGCCCTGCTCTCGTCCGCTGATCCTCAGAGAGAGAGGGATGAAGATCTGATGAGCTATAGTGAGGAACCTCTCTAAGACCTTTTAACTTAGTGTCGTCTTATTGCATTGGCACCTCTGTAGCTCTTATTTACACAAACACACACACAGGCACAAGTGCACACACTTTCTACAAATTAACATTTGCCATTTTTGCTATTTAGCTTATCCAGAATATAGATTACCAACATTAGAAGCAACCAATAACAAGGCTTGCAAAGAACAGAGCCATAGTGGCCTGAAAATATTCCTGTGACCGCTACAATGAATGTGTCAGAAGTGGTGGGAAAATTAATTACAAAATAAAAGCTAATAAGAGCTCAAATAAGTAGAGAGATTTTTTTTACTTTTTTTGACAAGAGACAATTAGAGGAGGTAGAGGAGGGAGATGTGTTAGAGGGGATATGATTAAGTGGGGACAGGGTGACGTGAGGTACTTCTTGAAGAGGTGAGTTTCCAGGCTACGATGGGAGATGAGGAGTGACTTTACTCCTCCGACTGGTGGGTGTGAAGATCCTTCCTCCTTTAGGAGGCCAGGAGGGAGAAGAGACGCGTTTGGGTTTGGAGATCGGGTCGCTGCGGGTAAGGGAGAGCGAAGCTGGCAGTGGTGTCAGAATGCAGAGCGTGGGCCTGAAGGCTGGACCATGGCTGATCTCGTATGATCAGCATCAGGGATTTCAATATGGAAGGAAGGAGTTTAGCAGATACACTTCAATGAGTCACTTATGAATGGATAAAAAAATGCCACTCTTCAAAAAGCAGAAACATTCACGAACCCATCGAGGGGAACGTGAAACAGGCTGAAACAGAGAATAAATCAAAACATTATGAGTTTGAAAGAGAAATAAAACCTTGTGCTAATGCTTTCCGTTTTTTGTGTGTGTTTTTTTAAACTAGAGAGCAAGCTGGATACTACATACATCACGCAGAGTATCAAGTTATGGCTAACAGACCTGTGTGCCCATGTGTTTTCAAGATTCTGCGGTGTGTATCATTGATGTGATGACCACAGAGTTGCTTTTCCTCATGTAATACACCTACTGGTCTGAGAACGTACAGGGACTCTTTACCTGCTGCATGTGCATCATCCCTGCTACAGTAGGGGCTATAAACAGCCGCCCTCTAATCAGGCCCATCCAGCGGAGGCTTCTTGGGCCTCAGATCCCCCAACATGTTGATATGATCAGGAGAAAATCAAGCGCTGCAGTGTTTATTTATGAGTTTGTGGGCACTCTGTTGAGGAAGTGGGCTCCTCTGAACGAAAGGGATGTCATCCGACTGGAATTCAG
>OMOT01022295.1:0-10671 GCA_900312575.1 Acanthochaenus luetkenii | reverse complement strand
AACCCAGATGTGATTGTTACGCACTGTTTTTTGCACCGTGAGGCCCTCGTAGCCAAGACTTTACCAGCAGACCTAGTTCCTGTGTTGGATGATGTTGTGCGCATGGTAAACTTTGTAAAGACACGACCCGTGAAAAGTCGCATATTTGCATCTTTGTGTGAGGAAATGGGAGCGGAGCATAAAGCCTTGCTGTTTCATACGGAGGTCCAGTGGTTGTCGAGCGGCAAGGTCTTGACCTGTGTATATGAGCTGCGGGAGGAACTTAAAGTGTTTCTGACAAATGAGAGGTCCGATTACGCAAAGCTGCTTGCAAGTGATGAGTGGTGTGTGTGTGTGTGTGTGTGTGTGTGTGTGTGTGTGTGTGTGTGTGTGTGTGTGTGTGTGTGTGTGTGTGTGTGTGTTGTAAAGCTGACCGGGTGGAGCTGGTGTACTGTGTGTGTGTTGGCGTCCATCAACAAAGGAGCTGTAGGAGAGGACGTTGTGCTCTCAGAAGATTGGGTCACAGGGCTGCTACTCCTCTGACATTATTAAAGAGAAACGCACACACACACACACACACACACACACACACACACACACACACACACACACACACACATATGAATAAAGGCACAGAAACCCACAGAGACATACAATGTTTATATGCAGCCCTTAAAGAATTATGATGCATCTTACCAACCATCTCATAATCTGATGGTTATGCAAACATATAAACATAAATGGATTCCCACATGCACACAAATGAACACACACAAACACATCAAGACATTAGAAATTACATAAATGTATCATACATATATGACGATAGCTTATTATTTAAACTGTCTCCCACCAGTGACTGCCTTAATTATACATCTTTCAAAAGCCTGAGCAGGCATAAGATAATGGAAGCTTTTTTACTATTGCAATGTACAAGTTGGTTAGCAACATTCATAGCAGCAATATATAGGCTACGTTGTATATACATTCTGAATAGAACATAAATGCATGGTATTATGGTGTATTTCAATACAAAAATGTGCACACTATTCTCATCTTGGTCTCAGAAAAGACTCAACAGACTCTGATCATGGTCTTGGTTTAGTCCACCTTTGGACCATTTTGGTATAGACTAGTCTCAAGTGTAGATTCACTAAGATTGCAGGGTTTTTTTGATCCGCAGTTGCTTGAGTGTGACAAATTTTATGAAATGTATGCAAATCAAGATGTGCAAACAAGCCTTAGAACAGAGCACTGCACAAGAAAATTACCTATTGCAAGCACAAGAAAAATGACATATGTCATTTGGTATCTTAAAATACCACAAACACATCCACTTCTACAAGATAACCCCTGTGAAACTGAACTCCGAATTACATCCAGAGTGGCTCTGGTGTGCTAATCAGCTCTTGTCTCATTGGGGTTCTTCAGAGATGATCTAAATTAGGAAGAAGATCTGAGACCGAATCACTGTGTTTGTTATTGCGCGTGTAAGAAACAACCTGATTGGTCCAAATGTCCACACCCACTCCTGAACCAATAACAAACACGATGATTCGGTCTCTGTATCTACCTGCCGGATCTTCTTCCTAATTCAAATAGTAAAATCAACCATTTTTTCCCAAAAACATTATCATGTCATATTGGGTTTGCATTATACCCTGAGCCAGACCGAATCCTTATGTGATCGTGCCGACCGTAACGTGCTCACCTCCAATGCTTTGCTCATTCATGCACATGTGGTGCAGGCCACCAACTGCACAACTGCCCTTGACCTGCTGCTGCATGTTATCACCTTCAACTTACATGGCAGTCTTTCTGGCACAGATCTTCATTTGCTGGCTGGATGACCTTCATTTCAATTTGATCCGCAGCTCAACTGGCAATACAATAGTGCTGTGTTGGCAGGCAATGAGAGGTTTCTGAATTTAAAAAAGGTTCTCATTTCCCATTAGAGCAGGAACCAGTATTGAGCCTTAAAAACAAGGTTTTATTTGACCAAATTTAAATGCTTCCTTGTGTGCATTAATTTTTATCTCAGGATGCAATGCATCCTTATGTGCCTTCATGCAACCAGACCCGCGCAATATGGACTTTTCAATATATGTGTGTGTGTGTGTGTGTGTGTGTGTGTGTGTGTGTGTGTGTCTTACCAAGTCCTTGATGCTTCCTAGCACTGCTGTGGTCAGTAATCCTGCGAAGAAGGCCACGAGGTTGAAGCTGGTGAGGATCCAGATGAGAATGTACAGAGTCAGCACGTCCTGGCAGCCCTGCACACCAACAAATTCATAGTAGTTGTCCAGGTAGCCTCCACTGCAGAACAGGACAACAGCTTATTATTAGTGTTTTTAATTAGTAGACAAGAGATGACAACATAACCTGTGAGTCGGATTCAAATCTGCAGTATCATTAGTAAATGTCTTTATCTGATCAAGGTTATTTTAATAAATTATAGTAAACTAAAACTAAGATATGACAGACAAACACAGTCACATCCCTGTGATGGACTGGCGATCTGTCCTGGGTGTTTCCTTGCCTTCCGCCCGATGCATGCTGGGATAGGCTCCAGCCCCCCATGACCCTAAATAGGAGTATGCGGGTATAGACGATGGATGGATGGATGGATAAAACTAAGATGAAAAGTAGGTAAATGGAAATAAAAATAATAACTAGACTTTGTGAAAAAACTGCAACTGAACAAAAACGATCTTGTCTACTTGTACAACTAACAAAAAATAAAATAAGCACAATGTCTCAAAATGCAAAAGTGAGAGAATTACGTGTTACCAGCAGGAAAGCGTCACGTGAAGGAGGCACGACTATAAGCAGGAAGTAGTCTGACATTTAAGTAGCGCTATAGTCGGAGTGTTGGAATTTGTGTATACATTTGCCTTCAATGCCAATGACCCGGGTTAAATTCCCAGCTTGTATAAAGAAAAGTCACCTTTTTTTGTGTGAAAGTTTTTATTTATTTAACCATGACCAAAGCCTTTCCATAACCTTAACCAAGTAGTTTTTGCTGAAACTTAACCGTTAGCTAACCTTACCACATCCAATTTGTGCTGTTGTTACAGAATCCAATTTGTGGTGGAGGGTTTGTGCTCATTTCACAAATGTGTATGTGATCACGGTGTGTTAGGCCCCCATGAGCACCTCCTGCTCAGAGGGAGTGCCAGTGCTGCCAAATCCATCAAAACTACTTGGGAGAAGACACCAGTCTTATTATTATATATTTAAAAATATATCTTCTACCAATGTACCAAGTTCTCTCTCTCTCTCTCTCTCTCTCTCTCTCTCTCTCTCTCTCTCATGCAAATGTCTCACTTGGCACAGTCGTACAGGTCGCAGCAGTAGCAGGTCCCACTTTGTACCGTCATGCTACATGACTCCTTAAGATTACGACACGGCACCTGCAAGAGTAATATATACAAGTCCGACATAGGGCTGATCCAATTCAACATAACTATAGCTGATGCAGAAAAACAACCTCTAACAAGATACAAAAGTTAAAACAGTTTAGTCCTGTAATGGAAAGATATTCAAATTCAGATATTCAAACATAGACATTCAAAAGGATTAAAATGCCTTAAGCTGTTAGGACTGTGATAATTTGTGCCCATTAGCTCTCTGAACATTGTGATCCTTCTAGACAATTCACATCATCCACACATATATACAATGGTACTTACAGAGGCATAGTAATACTCATAGATGTAGCTGCTGCCGCTGCTGTAGAACTGACATCTCCCTGCTTTCAGAGGACGAATGTCCTGGCAAGAGTTAAGATATATGAAGACATTTCCTGAAATCATCCAATGCATGTAAAAATACCATAAATATAAAAAGGAAGACATATGGGATAGCAGGTATGGCACCTTCATCTGGTTTTGGTAAAGTATAAGAAAGATGAAGTATGTGCTTGACCCTGCTCAACATCATAACACACAGACTCAAGTATCACACTTCAATCAAGAGGATACCTTTACTTTTACCATTCCTTTAACTGCATGATGACATCAACTACAGTAACTTTGATCGTTTCATCTTATAGGGAGGTTTGCCCTCCCAACTCGTCTCCTAAATAAGTACATTACTGCTGTAATGAAATAAAGTTATATCATTTCAATCTTTAAAGTCACAATGAAATGATAAATAACTCTTTCACCTTCTAAATGAATCAGGTCGTCTGCAAGTGATTTAGCACCAGGTTCTCCACAAACATGCGGTGCGAAATAGGAGAGGGGCGACCATCATCCGGCCGCACCCCAGCCCTGTCACGAACGGCTCTACTCACCGACCGGAGTCGGCTATCCGGGGCCAACCAAAGATCCACGGCACTACGGTATCATTACGTCTAGGGGGGATTCTGACTTAGAGGCGTTCAGTCATAATCCCACAGATGGTAGCTTCGCACCATTGGCTCCTCAGCCAAGCACATACACCAATTGTCTGAACCTGCGGTTCCTCTCGTACTGAGCAGGATTACTATTGCAACAACACATCATCAGTAGGGTAAAACTAACCTGTCTCACGACGGTCTATTAACAAATGTACACAATCTAAATGTTCTTGTATTTTTATATCAAAATCCAATTACTTCCTGATTATTAAATAGCAGAACGGTAACTTAATGCAGCACTGATTTGAAAACACTGAACTCGGGAACACGAAAAATATATACTCTATATTTATTTTCGAATAAGGTTGGATTATAAGATTGTAGGATTTTAGAATCTGCTTTGTTTTTTACTTATTAACATGTTCTATTATTGAGACTGCTTGCTCATGTTTTGTTGGGTTAGGGTTAGGGGATGCTTTCACAATTGGGAGGCTTTCCACTTAATCTCCTAACCCCCAAAAAGTTTTTAAGCAATCTGGCAATCCAAGCAAATATGAGAAAGACTGGGCTATAATTTGCAGGAACTCTTTTTCTGGACAACATTTGCTAAATAATATTAACTGACCATTGCCAACGTACTGATGTTGGCACACACCATGTGGGAAGACACTTCAGCTTCCCTTGTCCAGGTGGAACATAGTTAACCAGCACTTTGGTCTATTATTGCTTTGCGGTCTACTATTCATTTACTTTTCCAAATACGACATAACTCTAGTATTACTATGTATACATGTGTAGGTAACTCACCATGTTAAAGATAATGAAGACCCCATCTATCACCAGGCAGAGAAAAGAAGTAATGATCCCAAAGCTGAGGAATACTATCGCAGCAGTCAGCTGGAGAGGAAAGAAGGAAACAGGACAAATATTATAATTTCCACATAAGAATTCACAGAAATGCCATAATGAAATCTGCTTTGATCCAATTTGAACGTGAGTTCTGCCTGGACAAGCAACTTTGTTTTGAAAAGGGCTACACAGATAAAGTGTATTATTTTATAATTTAATAAAAAACGACTTAACTGTAAAATTCCACTTGACAGGGCTGGGAGCACAGGCTGAGAGGTGTGTGGATACATTATGTTTACTGTAGAAAACATCGATCTACTCTGACAGTGAAGGTTGAAGGAAAAGAGTTAGCAACATATGGAGGCCGGTAGGTAGTTGGGTTAGATTCTCAAACAATCTCCCTTGACGCCTGCAACAGTCTCTCAGAGCACAAATGTGATAGTCCTGAATGTTTGTCTTTGACGGTTCTAACTCATAATATTATTGCTGGCTAGAGATTAGAGTAAACACAGCAGTATAATCAGGTTAGCATTATGTTACCGACTACTGCGCTGTGCTGGGACTACAACTTGGATATCTGTGATGCTGTAACATCTCTCCTCCGTTTCCTCTCTTCATCAATCACTATCTCAAATGAACTTAGCATTGTGGAAAGAATGTGAAGGGTTGCTTGAGTGTGTTCCAAGTGGTTTGATTTCACATTGCAGGTGTGTGTTTGAATAGTATAATAGTCACTGTGATTTTACGAGATTAAATTACATTAAATTGTTATGACATAGCATCTGTTTTACCAAACCAATTGTTAACCACCTGACATGTTGAAATGCTTCAGTATTCTAGATGTTTTCATACCAGTGTGTGCAGTGTTGTATAACTGAGTTAAATAGTTTGATAGATTACTAATTTATTAGTTATGGCATTGCAGCTATCTTACTAAACCAATTGTTCAAACTGCAGATAATAGCAGACAAAACATCATAAAATAAGTATCTATAATGTACCCTATCAATCTAAGGAAAATAATTCCTTGGCCTAGGTTGAAAAGGTTTTATCCAGAGCAAAGTAGTTTGAGGGCCAGCTATGGTGCAATTATGCCAAATTCAGATCCACCACTCCCTCTGGCTAGCTTGGCAATAGACAAAACTATTAAAATGTGAATAGATGCAGACTGCAGAGGCACAATGAACATCTATTGATGGAAAATGTGCCACCTCAGTGGTCCTGGCCCTGCTGGGATGGCTTTTGGTATGAACAGGCCAGGAGTGTAACAACGGAGGAGCAATGGCCAGAAGAGAAGAAAAAACAAATGTACATAGTTGGACACACAGATGGACACATGCAAAATGTTCATGCATACCTACATGTAATAACACATATCAGGGGCATATCATAACTATGGACAGTAGGCCAAGACTGGACACCTGGTAAATGGATGAAGGGCTTTCATTATAAGATAAGTGAATACATATTGTAAACATTTTTGTCTGATAAAGCAAGCCCACAGAAATGGATAAGTCAAAGATAAAAGTGCTGGCACTATTGCCTTAGTGCATGACCTGTTTGTGTTTATTATCACTTTTGTGCTTATTATCGCTCAAAAAACATCTTGGATGAGGGTCACCACTTTCATCACTCGCAACTAGAATTATTTGACAATTATTTAGGCTAGTGATGGTGGGAAGTACTGTTATGCATAAGATGCTTTTTTAATGTATTTGTATCAAATAATTTCTTATCATGCACTGGTTGACAGAAATAACATTCTCTTGTCGAACGTCACATTAACAGCCACTCTTAAGTTACTAATGGATGTTGTATTTCCCTTTTGTCAACCTGGGAGCCATTACCCCTTGAACTTATTTTCACTTTTTAGGAAAATAATACCACCATTAAAAAGAATATGTATATGCTCCGTCAACTGTGTGCAGGTGAGAACAATCAGCAGGCGTAAGCTTGTGTTTAACAAATGTGCAAGTGCTGAAACAGCTTTGGGTTTTGCTACCTGATCTACAGCTATAGTTAATAAAAACAGTATGTGTGCTGAAGGACTGCACAGCAGTATTAGCATCTAGGCAAGGCAAGGCAAATGTATTTGTAAAGCAAATATTCATACAACTGAATTCAAAGTGCTTTACAGCAAAGATAAATGAAAAAAAAGATCACAAAGTGCAATTTAATAACAATTTAAAAGTTATAGTTTACAATTAAATTAAAAACATAAATAAGACGGAACATTACAAATATATAGAATACATTGAAAAGTAATAAAAGCTCAATCAAGAACTCCCTCTGCAAGTTCCATGCTAGTGGAACACTCTAGTCAGGGACGCTAGGTACATAGGGAGAGACCTTTTATTGGGACACTCTAGTCAGAGATGCAGTCCAAAGCTTTGCAGGTCAATAAGGCATAACAATTTGTATTAAGCCAAGCCTACAGTACAACTAAACTTAAAATAAAGTCAATTAAAAGCCAAACAGAACATAACAGTCTTCAGCCTATTTTTGAAAATTGCTAAAGATGGAGCCAACCTAGTATCATCTGGTAGTTTGTTCCAATTTGTTGCTTTACAGTTGGCGAATGCTGCCTCTCGTCTTTTGGACCTAAATCTTGGAACAATTAAAAGGGCAGCCCCAGATGACCTTAGGGATCTAGCCATTTCATAAAGCACTAACAAGTCAGAGATGTATTTTGGTCCTAAACCATTAAGTGATTTGTAGACAAGGAGCATGATTTTCAAGTATATTCTGTAACAGAATTTAACAGAAAACAGGGAGCCAGTGTAATGATCTAAGAATGGGAGTAGTGTGATCAAACTTCCTAGTGTTAGTCAAAACTCTTGCGTCAGCATTTTTTATAAGTTGTAATTGTCTAAGTGCCTGTTTGGAGAGCCCTGAAAAAAGGCCATTGCAATAGTCTAACCTGCTAGATATAAAAGCGTGGATACGTTTCTCAAGATCAAGCTTGGACATATAACCCTTCATTCTTGCTATATTTTTGAGATGATAATAAGCTGTTTTTGTTATTGACTTAATGTGGGAGTTAAAACTTAAATCTGAATCAAGAATGACACCAAGATCCTTACATTGTAGGGAAAGAGTTTCTAAGTGAGCACCAAACACTAGCCTCTTTTGTTTGGCTCAGTCTAAGTTTTGTCTTTATTTAATTGTAAGAAATTCAGACACAACCAATTATTGTTATTCTGAAGAAGTTTGCCTAATGGGAGCATATATAAATGGAATAAAAGAGGGCCCAGAATGGAACCTTGAGGAACTCATGCTTCCGTTCATGTCAGGGATTTCTTTGGGGATGTCAAGAATTGATTTGTTGGGGAAACAGTAGCTTTTGATTCCGTTACCTGCCATCCGATGTGTACCGGTATCTTGAATCGAAGAAGTTCCAATGAAAACAGCGGTGGCCGGGCTTATTGCCTTGTCAGATGGCCAGCCAGGCTGACATAGCAGTGATAGAAATCTGTTATTCAACTGTAGCGATTTTCAAAGGAAACAGTTTTCTCCTGTTTCGCCTGTTTTTATTCCTTTTAACAACACTTATATCGGGGTAGAGCTTGTGTTTGCATCTTCCAACAGTGGGCGCCTAGCTTTCAATCTAGGCTTATTTTCCCTCCTGTACAATGAAGACCAGGTGGTAGCATTCTCTAAACTGGCTGTCATTTGGCTGGTATCACATTTACAAGTATTGTATTTGGAAAACTGTAGATCCATTCAGCGACAACAGACCAATAATCTGATTTAAGAATTACGACTTTGCCTCTTGAGTTACTGTCACTGCCAAACCATGACTTGTGTTCTGGGCTGACAAAGGAATCCAGACACTTAACAGTTAAGGCAGGGGAGAGTCCTAGGGGTCTGTTCATGTACCCAAATCATTATTTATGTTTTCTTTATGTTACAGGCCGTACCTGCTTGAAGCCTTCCTAACATACATGTCGCCCCAGTACACTCCCTTTTGGTACGTCAGGCTGATAAATTAATGAATTATGACAGAGGATGCAGGTGTGTGTGTGTCAGAAGAGAGAGGGAGTAGAAGAATATACCAGCTGTTTGCGGTTTTCTTCCAGGTAGAGTCCAAGAACTCCCAGGAATGACCCAAAGGCCAACTGCAGAGAGCATAATGAAGTGAACACAGTCCAACAAACAAAACAAACACACAGTTTCAGCATTACAGTGGCTGAGACCGTTTGTAAACATTCAACATCTCTTCCAAAGCTAGAAATCAGGGAAACAAATAGCTAAGATGTCATTTAAAATTATTACGGTTCAGATTCAGATTCAGATGTACTGTAGACCCTGGATCTGCTCCATAGACGGTAAATAATCACAAAGAAATAATGATGAAGGTTTAAGAGCCACATCAAAATAATTCATCAAGTGCTATTTTGAGAACATGCTACCACACCCAACTGCATTTCATCCAAAATTATAAATCCATTTTAGAAACAGTATTTTCTAGCACGATTTGTGTATATTATTCAAGGGGTCAAACTAGGGACATGATTCTTTCATTCAATACAAAAGATAGAGGTATATACAGATATACAGTATGTGCTGTGCAGATATAATCTAGTTAGGCTATTTGACTTCTTCACAAACTATTGCCGAATGATGTTTCGACATTTGTTTTGAATCTCCAACTGGTTTCCTGGTGGCACCAAACTTTCTAACTTTCTTTCAACCAGATCAAGCTGTCATGCTATGTCAATAAATCATGACAGCGACGAAGGGGGAAGGAATAAACAGCAACAACTTACAATGACTCCCGAGACGTAGCCAGAGACGCTCACGCTCTCTGTGCGTGTTGTTGTGTAGACACCCAGGATCACCAGAAGCATGGACAGACTGAGCATGCCCAGTACCAGCCACAGAGCTCTGCTCTCCCTCGCCTTCATCTCTGACATGCACAGGGGAGAAATTCATGTTATGCGTCATGTTACATGGCACGTGTGGTATTTCAAGATTACACATATCTGCTTTTTTTCTCACTAGCATATTCCAATCATATCTTTAAGCTAAAGACGTCTCTTTATTAGAGACAAACTTATTGTCAGACCTATGGTCTGTTTTCAAGTGTTCATATGTCCCAGTAAGACAAGGCAGAATGTAATCTGCTATCTCAAAGAACATTCCTGACGTATTCCAAATGCGCACGAAGATGTCGTCAGCACATTCGTGGAATGATCCGTCATCAAACTGTTTATCTATATAAAGCCTGTCTTGTCAATACAGGGTGTCTCTCTTCCTTACTGAGCTTTGGAAGAGGACCCGTACGTACGATTCTTAATTCATGTCGATTTCTCATTAAAACCTTTACTGCGATTGGCAGTAATAATCTAAACAGCTCTGAGATCTTGCATCCATCCTTTCATTCTTTTACATCCAACGAACATCCAACAGCAAGCCGTACATTTACAAATACAACCAGTTGTTTACAGCCACTGTGGCCAAAGAGCTGAGGAGGGGCATTACCTCACCTACAAGCTCTCTAT
>OMOT01022283.1:6532-19040 GCA_900312575.1 Acanthochaenus luetkenii | reverse complement strand
AAAGCCCCAGTTGTGGCCTATCATGCGTTTTTAAGGCTACTTTCACTGTTTTTTGTTACTTGTAAGCCGTACTGTTATGTTGTTTTTTTAGATTTTTTTTTTTTTTACATACGTTGGTGCTCCTAATTTTGGGATGGTGCTCCTAACTTTTGGCTGGTGCTCCTAACTTTTGAAGTTGGGAGCACCAGTGCTACCAAGTGAAAAAGTTAATTTCGAGCCCTGGGTTAACACATCTACATTTCCGCTCAATCTTTAGATTTATTGGGGCATGTAAACACCGTAGTCAGATTTATTTGGGCTTTTTCAAACTGCACATCAAAAGGTCACCATGAAGGGTTATGCTTATTATTATTATGGTACAGACCGTTCCTGACAGTGTCAAAATAACCAACACTCATACACTAGACGTAAACATTATCTTAAGATGACTTGCTTGGATGGCTAGCAGCATCACTGTTAAACTGGCCAATTGCGTTAAAGTCCATCCCTTGTACGGGGCGTGCCCAGCCCGAGAAGAACCTGTCTGAACACGGAAGTCTCAGGCACTCTCGTGGGGGCTACTGACCCAGGGGAGTCCAGCGCTGAGCATTACTTGTGAAACCTGAAACCTGCAACCTTGATTAAAGAAACCCAAAAGAGAGAAGTTGTCTTATATTGTTCACTATTATTAAGTGACCGACAGTAGAATAAAAGAACCGGGGGAGGGCTAAGGGGACACAGAACCTAGAGCCTAACAACCAGATGTTTACGTTTAAAAAAACAAAAACATGGCGCAGTGCAGACAGATTATTAAATGAATCCATGTAAACCGGGTTATTACATAAATCATGTTACCATGTAAATGTTGTAATCAAAATATTGCCTTACTTATATTGCTGATTACTCACAGTAATCAGAGTATTAGTGGGCATGTAAATGTACTAATTTCCAGAGCAAAATAGGATAACAACAAACCCAGAAACGAATGGCCATCTGGTTAACGTCACACCATTTAATTCCAAGAGTTTGTAAGAAAAAAATATTACAGCGTACTGTATATAAACATAACTATTGGCATCATAGAAGCTCTGAATGTTCAAACCTTGCACATTACATTACCTACCGACTGTGAGAACACCGACTAGCGTCGGACACGCCATGTTGCACCTCTAAGTGCACAAAATCAAAAGCAACATTCCTGGAGAATATGCTGCTATATAACAGACTCTAAGCAAAGTACATTTACATACAGTCCTTCACACACACACATACTCTAGCAGACTCCCCTCCAATCAAGGCAAAGTGGTGCTGGTATGTACAGTTTGTTGTATGTGTGTGTAGTCGGCACGTTGAAGCTGTAGAATGGGTCAGAGATGCTGTCAATGCTTTACTGGGGGTAGGCCTCGATCACCATGGCATGACCCTGGAAACCAAAATGTAAAAGGATTGAAATTGTACGGTTTGAATAAAAAAAACAAAAGCTAGTGTGACTTTTACTTTGGTGTATGTGTGTATTGCTCACCTGTCCTCCGGCGGCACATGCTGCCACTAGTCCGTACTGCCCCCCCTCCTTCTGCAGCCGGTGTGCTACTGTGGTAACCAGCCGGCAGCCGGTGGCGCCGAACGGATGACCCAGCGACAGGGAGCCTCCCCATAGGTTGAACTTCTCCATAGGCGGAGTCCCCACCTACACACATTGGGAAATCAACACTTAGGCTGGGGACGCACTACAGGATCACACAGGCCGATTAACACAATATTTGTCCTTCCTCATCTGAGGCTTGCTCCGAACTGATGGTCTGAACAAATTGTTTGGCAGTGTGATGAGTTTACAGATGAAATCTTAACAGACTGATCTGAGCCATGCTGATCATATCAAACACGTTTGATAATTACGCTCCAACTTATGGACGGGTCCTTAAGTGTGTGGGGATCACAGATTAAATCCAAGAGTGGAGACGTGAGTTTACAGTGAGGTGAGGCAGAAGAGCTATATTACAAGAAGTTACATTAATGCTAATTATTGAGCCCACATTAACTGGGTCTCTCCAGCTACAGCTTTACACAAATGAGTTGAAATCTTTTTTCCTTTGCTTTAGATTTTGTTTTGTTTCCCCATCACCCCAGCACCCATGCGCCCTGAAACACATTACTTCCTATGGCTTGCATTGTGCAACAACAGCTTTGCGCTATGCTGAGCAAAGCACAGACTTTGAATCTAGATTGGCATGGTTTCCCGACCGAAGTGTACAAATCAAAATGACAAGCTGCGGCTAGAACATTTGACACCCTATTCTATTTTGCGTGCTCCTCCACAATTTCCCAGATCATCTAGTCAGATCTGCGCTGAACCACACGGTGAGCGCAGCGCACACTGTGTCCTATATGAAAAGCCCTTAAGAGCTGTGATTGTAAAATTAGTTTTAAATCAACATATAGTTTCCTACACTTGACAAAAGGCATTTCCTTGTTGGTGATATCATAATTAAGTCTATGAAATTCTGGGTCCATCAAGAAACCCTGAATTCCAAAGTAGTATTTATCAACTGAAGACTGACAGAACTTTATTTTCTGGTAGTATTTACGACCTTAAAGCTGAGGTGACTAGAATTTTCTAGTATTTACCAACTGAACGCTGACATGAATGGCATTTTCTAGTAGGAAACTAAAACCGTGAACATGCAACTAAGGGGGCAGACAAATGAACAAAAACACTCATCACTGCTAATAGAAAATACACTTGATAAAAAAGATTGCTCTCCAAGGTGGTAATAACATAAATCATGTTTTTGTTACCACTGCCTTATAGGTAAATGGGATTTTAATGAGATTTCTATAGAATTTAATGTTTAGCATAACTAAAGCGCCACATTTCCAGTGATCATTGGCTGTCTCCAAAATATATTTAGAAATATATGGGTGATATATTTACTTATGGTGCATAAACAAAAAAAGGTTATCAGGGGAATGCATTAACAAAAAAGTGAGATGTCACCCTCTCTAAATTCCACTCAAATCACTCCCAACACACACACACACACACACACTAGCTGTAGTTGTATTTAACTGGGGAAACAAAATGGCTCAAGCGAATGCAATGCACAGATACATAGAGAGGTGATGTTAAGCGGGGGAAAAAACACCAATAGGATACACTCAACCCCTGCGCATAGATTCCCAACCAAACATTTTTAGATTCTCTAACATGTTTGGCTGTCTCTGCTGACAACAGATAGTAAAGTTGATATAAGAAGGAAAAACAATCGGTATCATTTAATATTATTGGTTGTTAGAATTATTAGTTATTTTTATCTTTAGTACTCTCCATTTGTCTTATTGTTATCTAAATCCTTGTTCTTTACTTGCTGTGATCCAATTTCCCCACTTGGATGACTGAAATTTAATGTAATCTCAATCTAATCTGGTAAAAACTGATAAATGTATAATGTTAATTAGCTTTAAGAAAGACGTGTAGCAATATTAGCCTGTTAGCAGTACTTTGCAAGCACTCAGATGCAACCAACAGTAAAAGCTTCCTTTACCTTCGATTTCCTACCCATGTACGTCTGGGCGAACCAATCGGAGTCCATAGCCTTCAGATTAGCAATGATCTGGCCCTGGAAAACACACACACACACATACACCCACAGAGTTACCATAGACACCAGACAGTACACACTGATTTCTACCAGCTCAAAAGCACTAAGTGCAGGATGTAGAATAGACCAGTCAAATCTTACTCCACATCTCTTCAAACATTGATGACCATGAATAACATAGGCCACAATGGGACTGAGCCAGACACAGAGATGGGATCAATACCGCCACTTCAATTATAAAAAACCTGCATATCTATAACTTACAATATCTTGGAGATTGACAGGATATTTATAGATGCATAAACACTCACCCACCACTACATAAGCACAAACGTTTTCCAAAATACCCTCTGCTAACTCACAGCGAATGCCTCGTGGAACTCAAAGACGTCAATGTCGCCCATGGTCAACCCCGCGCGTTCCAGGACTTTGGGCGTACCGTATGTTGGCCTGAAGGAGTCAATCAGTGCAGTGTGAGACAACAGAGATCAAGAGTAATGTCTTCAGTCACCTAAAATAAACATAATAAGCTTTCTGCAACTTTCATAACCCATCGTAACAAATAATTGACCCCAAAGCAGTTACATTAATGTACTTTTTATTTAACATGACCAACACATTACAGCAGTGTATCAGAAGACAAATGACTAAAAGAAGACAAGCACACAAACAGTTCGTTTTTTTGGAACATGTTGAAAAACAGTCTTGTAAAACCTCTGGACATTGTGAACTGTCCATGGAACTAAAGCCCCTTCATGACTGCTTTCTCACTTCTTTGAGATTGTAAGGCTGCCTTCAAGACACCTGGGAATAGGGAAGTTTCCCATCTCCTAGTGGGAACTATGATGCTTGAGTGATGCAACTGCATTTTGGATAAAAAATTACTTTGAAATCGATACCAAATGAGTCGTATGCGAGTATCGATACTAGGGATGTGCATTTTACCTAATTCTCTCATGAAACCAGCTGATAGATTTTTATGCCTGATCTGAATCGTTAATAGCCCTATAACATTGAATTTTACATATTTATTTAACAATTGTACATATAATTTTTTTCCTTTGCATTATATACATGTCATTAAACTTTAATCAGTGAAAATATTACAACATTTTTTAATACTAAGGTCCTGAACAAGTACTTGAGTACTCCCGCCCATCCCTAATGGATACCAGTTTCGATCCATCCATCCCTAGTGGATAGTCCTTTCCTAATTTAGCCACATCCTCAGAAGATGTAAGATGATGACGGAGGCTTTTATCTGAACAATGGCTTTTATTTAAACACTTAGTAACTTAGCACTAGTTTTGTACCACACTTGTAAACAAATGTGGCAGACATTTCGTCAACCTGTTAAATGGCCTCAGGCCTCGTGCGAAGAACCAAAGGCTGGCCACGCGAGACTAACAAGGTTAAAGCTTCACGCATCCACGGGAAAAGGCATATATTAAAAGATAGATCTCTGGATTTTATAAATCGATATTGGATCATTCAAATGAAGATCGATTTGATAAAATCCAGCGCTACTAGTAGCCCTCTGGGCCAGTGACCTTCTTACATAACTGGCCCCAACATTGTAACCACTGGCCCAGGAAGTATGACCCTATTAATATTGACACTCCAAATAAAATTGTTACAATCTGATCACCACAGGATTGACCATGACAAATCATAAACAAACAGATGTGATGCAACAATAACCATTTAATAATTAGTTTTCAATATAAAGAACATTTTTTAAAGCATTATTAAAGTTTGGTAGAGGTTTGGGTTGTGTAGTTACCTTGCCATGATGTAACTCCAAATATTGGCAAGATATCTTCAATAGTTGCTCTGTTGAAAACTTGAAAATCCAAAGTAGTGTTGATTTCTCACCCCATGGACTTACATGGCACAGCGAAACAGGTTTTGTTAGTCTGTTTACAATGAGTGGTAAAGATACTTATTTCTTCATCCCCTCACTGTAGATATACTGAATACGTAAACCGTCTCTCAACTCGTGCTAGTGAAGTGTTAATAACAAACATGGTGATTCGGTCATGGGAGCTACCTATTAGATCTTCTTCCCAATTCAAATAGTAAAATCAACACAAAGTTGACATTTTCATTTAAAAAGCTGCTGAGTCGGGTTTTGTTATTTTATACATTGGCAGCAGTGTTAATCTGGTGAACGAAATGAATGACAAAAATGATCGTTGACAAAGGTTTTTCCAATTTAGTCAACAATGACGACAACTAGACGAAACACCTGCAATATGACGATAATTGTTTGGGTATTTCATCGTACTATTGACGAAAATGTGACTAAACGTAACTTTCCGGGGCGCTTCGACAGTGTGCGACCCGAGTAGTTTGCAGTGTTTTTTGAATGTTTCCTGTAAGTGTGTTGTGTGTCAATCACTCGGTTTATCGACAATGAGGTCGTTTGTGGACTTTTTCTTGCTCCTGTGTGTTTTGTATCTCGAACTTTACACAAGTCAGGAGATTGGAAACGTGGTGGGCGCATATCATGGCGCCTCTTCCAGGAGAATTACCCTCACCGGGAGTTTCTCCTGTCTACTACTGGCGGTGTGTTGCTCGGGAATATCCCACTGGAGCTTCACAGACCGGAGGCAAAGTACCCACGTCGGAAAAGAGGGAGAAGAGGTGGAATACATCGGAGACTCAAAAACATGGTCCTCAATGACCGCCGTAAGCTGCCTGCACTGCCTGCACTGCCTACTGTCCTGGTGTCTAACGTTCACTCCATCCGGAACAACATGGGACGAGTTGGCGGCCTGGGCCACACTCAAACATGAAGTGAAGGACACCGGTCTGCTGGCCTTTATGGAAACGTGGCTCCGCGACCTGGACGAGGACCTGTTGCTGAGAGGGTTCGGCGCTCCGTTTTGACTGGATCGGTCACCGGAGATCACCAACAAGCGGCAGGGAGACGGTGTCATGCTTCTACGTCAATCAGAGGTACTGTAGTACCGTCGTGGTTCGAGAGGAGATCTTTACTCCTGATATTGAATTGTTGACAATCTCACTCTGGCCCTTTTACGATTGTTTACATTCATCCGCGTGCCAACGCATCTGCTGCTGCTCAGCTGATCGCTGACGTCACGCACAGACTTGACGCAATATGCCCGGATGCCCCGAAATTTGTCCTCAGTGATTTTAACCACTGTCTACTAAATAAGACCTTGAGGACGTATGAGCAGTATGTGACTTGTGCCACAACAGACGAACGCCACCATAGACCTGTGCTATGGATCAGTGAGTGGCGCTTATACCTCGCTGCCTCTTCCTGCTCTCGGATCATCCTATCACAACAGTGTGTATCTCATGCCCCAGTACACACTTTTGTTCAGGAGCCTCCTCCGTGTGGAGAAAACAGTTAAGTGTTGGTCACACAACAGCACTTCTGCTCTCCAGGCAGTGTTTCTATGACGCATGTGATAATATTAATGATCTTTGTGATACTGTATCATCATACGTCACATTCTGTGTCGACTCTGTCATTCCTTCCAAAAAGGTTGTTATTTATCCAAATAATAAACCTTGGATAACTAAGGAGCTAAAAAGTGTGATTAACAGAGAGAAACAGCTATATTGCACTGGCAGTCCTCTAGAGAAAAAGGCTGTCTCTAGAGAAGAACGAAATGAAATAAGAAAGGCCAAACAGAAGTACAAAGAAACAATAGAAGTGAAATATAGCAGTGGAGATCTCAGAGCTGCCTGGCAAGGGATTAAGAATATGGCCTCCATTAGCCAACTTGTGAATGAGACCAAAAAATCCATTAGTGTAAATGGAGTAGAAAATTCTGACCTGCCGAACACGTTTAACTCTTTCTTTTCTCGATTTGAAAGATCGGATTTCTCTGAGAGCATATTCCTATGTAAAAAGTCTCTTGAGCCTCTAAAAGAAATAGTGATATCTCAGGAATATGTCACAACCTTATTTAAGAGAGTTAAGGAAAGCTGCTGGTCCAGATGCCATCTGTGGCTGTACCTTGCATTACTGTGCCGACCAGCTTAGCAAAGTCTTTACCAGTTTTACATTTCACAAATGTGTGCTGACCTGGGTCAGATCCCAACAATGTGGAAGACGTCCACCATCATCCCAATTCCTAAATCTACAATTTCCAATGATTTAAAGGAATTCAGACCAGTGGCACTTACATCACTAGCGATGAAAAATTGTGATACGATTTTTAAAAACATTACTATGTCTTTTATAAATGGAAAACTTCATCCCTTGCAGTTTGCCTACCAGTCAAAAAAAAAGTGTGGAGGATGCAAAACTCTTCATAATGGACACTGTGTACAAACACTTGGAAAAACCCAGATCACACTCTTATTTGCTGACTTTTCTTCAGCTTTTAATAAAATGCAGCCTCACATTCTGATCGACAGCGTGTCGTTTTATTTTAATCTCCCAGATCAGCTTCTCCTGCTGATTTTAAACTTCCTCACAGAGGGTCCAGCAGGTGTTTGTAAATGGACATATGTCCAATAAAACTGTCGATTTACAGGTTCACCTCAGGGTTGTGTGTTGTCCCCTCTGTTATTCATCATGTACACTGATAGCTGCAGGACTTCTCAGGAGAACAGATTTCTTGTTAAGTTTTCTGATGACACTATCCTCATATCTTTACTACAAGGCTCAGAGTCTGATCATGGTCTTGCATTACCTGAGTTTGTCAACTGGTGTGATAACTTCCTTGACGTGAATGTATCAAAAACTCAAGATATGTTCAGACATGTCAACACTGCACACAAAGCTAGTGTCATACATGGTGAAGATGTCCAGAGGGTTGAGTCCTATTAATATCTTGAAACAGTGTTTGATGCCCATCTCAAGTTTCATATTAACACTGAGTCTATTGTTAAACGTGGACAACAGAGAATCCATCTGATGAGGAAGCTAAACTCTTTCAATGTCAGTGAGAGGATCCCAAGTAATTTGTATTGTTCATTTATTGAAATTCTGTCTAAATGTTCCTCTGTTTGTTGGTCCAACGGATTGTCCATTAAGGACAAAAACAGCCTGAATAGCATTGTGAACGTTTGTTCCAAAATCATTGGGGTCAAGCAAAGAGACTTGGGCTTCCTCTAGGAGAATCAGGTGAAAAATAAGGCAAAAGTATTCTCAGCCAACCTGATCATGTGTTGTCCGCTCAGTTCACGGTGATGCCTTCAGGCCGCCGTTATCATGCACCTCTGAGGAGAAGTAACAGATACTCCAAATCCTTTATTCCTTCTGCCATCACGCCGTTGAACTCGGACAGTAGTCATTTTACATGACTTTTTCTTATCTTTTAAGCATTGTACATGAGATCATGTAAAAATTGTTTTTATTATTGTACTTTATTACAGTCCTAATTTGACCAAGAATGTTTGATCAGAACTGGAGAAGAAAAAAAATCCTACAGCTTATGCGGTTAGCTAGCTAGCCAACATTAGAGCCACTCGACATTTTGCTAGCAAGCTAGGTGGCTAGCTAACATTTCTAGTGAGCTAGTAATGTAACAGACAGTTAAACTGGAGTTAAACCTGCTTTGTTTAATTGTAACGTCACGGTAGCCAGCTGAACAAAACACGACCCTTGAAAACCTGTAATAGTCCTCTGGTTTTGTTAATCAAATAGAACAACTTGATGTTATATGTACACTATAACTAGCTAACTATAGCTATATAGCTAGCTAACATTAGCTAGCATACGTTATGTAACGTTAGCCTTAGCTGCATCTCCACCTCTGTCTATAATGTGTGAGCAGCCCAGCCGTGAGTAAGAGAGAGAGTGAGAGAGCTGTGTGCACACTAACTTTACAAGTTGACTAGCCCTGAGGGGAAACTATGAGATTACTGGTAGCTATGATTTTATATGATATGGTTTTAAGAGTAATGTTTTGTTCTTAAAATGTTTTGACACTGCACAACAGTGGTCAAATTGATTGTGGTCATTTTCTAACTAAATATAGCAAAGGAGCAGTGCACAACAGAAGAAGCCATGGTGAAGTGGATACCCTGTTCAGGCCTTCCCTGAAGGACTGTTGGAAGATGAGGATTTCTGTGCGATGACACAAATCTTTGACAAAAAAGATTAGCAACCTCACTGACAAATTGTTTGAAGAGGAAAAGCAGCAGAGAAAGCTTCTTTCCTCGCCATTAGTGCCTGTTTCTATTATAGAAAATAAGGTCAGGCATGTACTTCTGTCATTAATACAAATTGTTCATCCCCACACAGGCGAGTCCATCAAGGCGTGTGTGGACAGCTGTTTCTCCGATTGGAAGAACCCAACACAAAACGTTCTGACGGTGATAAGTGACAATGGAAGCAATATGGTGGTAGCTTTCAAAAGCCAAATGGCAATGGAACTTCATTGTAGCTCTTCAAGTGACAATGGGAGTGAATTGGATTCATAAATGGAAACAAGCTGGGGAGAAGAGGTCGGTCATGTGTGTGAAAACCTTGACCGAACACCCTGTGTGGTCCACTTCAACTTGTAGTAAATAAGTCGTTTACTGGACAAAGTTTGCCCCATTGTGAGAAGGTTCAAGAGGTCGTCAAAGGCCACAGAGAAGCTCCTGGAGGCTTGTGGATTGTGTTTAATCATAGACTGCCCCACTAGGTGGAGCCGCACTTTCAACATGGTTGAACGCCTCATTCAGGTGAAGTACAGCCTGTGTCAGTTGGCTGATCCAAGAAGCCTGGGACTGCCTCGTGCCAAGCAAATGGCAGAGGTTAAGTGCATTGAAGGACTTACTTTTCCTTTCGCAGAACATACCAGAACGCTTCAGTGACACAATGTCACTGTCACTCGTCCTCCCAGCTATGAGGGATCTCTCTGCTCACCTCAGAGACAGCATACATAACAATCAGCAGAAAGACCTCATAGCTTTGTCAAACACAACAACAAAAGCTTGCATTCTGGATCCTACAGTTGCAAGTGAGACACTGTTACATAATGAATATGAGAAGGTCCAGGTGCTTTTAAAAGGCAGCAGAAGACTACATCACCTCTTGTTGTCAATGTGCTCCTCAAGAGCAGACACCCGAGGTGACCCCTCCAACCACCTCATCCACAAAGTAGCCCAGATTCCAGTTCCTGTCAAAGTCCAAACCTAAGCAGTCCACAATACACGTATCAATCATGAACTGATTGAGTATAAACAGTTGATGACACAGACCAGGGAAGAGGATACCGGCGTTGCTTTCTGGTTTTGAATTGTTCTCAAGAATTGACTTAATCATTTTATAAGATCACCTTCATGTTAGTGTAGTGCTCAAATTGGTTTGACAGAAAGGGAAATCTTAAGCTACACTATACTGGGTACTGCCATTAATCATTCTGTTACAGAGCTGTTAGTTTGACAAATTAGTGCATTTTCGTCGACTAAATATATATGCTATTTTAGTCAGTGATCATTGACTAAAATGTATTGATTATGACTTGAATAAAATCTGACTACTTTTAATGGTTATTTTCGTCAAAAGACAAAGACTACATTTTTAAATGGTGTGAAAATTAACACAGATTGGCATAATCAGCTTTGTTTGCTGTGTGCTAAAATTGTAACTTGTTTCGCTGTGCAATGTAAGTCAATGGGGAGAGAAATCAACGCTACTTTGGATTATCAAGTCTTAATCTACTGAGCAACTATTGAAGATATCTCGCCAATATTTGGAGTTACATCATGACAAGGTAACTACACAACCCAAACCTCTACCGAACTTTAATGATGCTTTAAGTATCAAAAGACCATCTCAAGTGCAATATGGTTAATTTCTTCAAATTCTTTACTCTTAGGCCTTAGAACTACTGCTCAGGACAGAAAATCTGAAAGAGAAATCTAAACTTGGGGGGTACGATGTCACATTATCTGATAAACAAAAAACTAATTTCCATGACAATGCAGCAATACTGTTCAAGTATCAGCAAAAGGCCCACATTTCCCAGTTCACCAAATGCAGCATGAATCTCTCACATGATTAAAGGCTGCTATCGCAGCTGTGAGATGCACGCTCACTAGGAATCCTAGTATGAAGGAGGCAATTTCACCTATGTTTATTCACATCGCATCATTAGTATTGAAGGAAAGTTGTGGGCAATTGTTTTTGTATAGCCTGCCTGGCTACTGGCCTCATGGGCCATTGAAAAGATGGTAATGTTGAGCCCTTTTTTTAAGATGTTGACGGTTATCGTTGAACTTTTTTACTCCACGGTCAAACAATTTCATTTGTTTCGCCATTGCAACAGGCTGGCTACGTGCATGTGAGGAAAATGGCTGCATAACGGCAGAAATGTCATGTTGCGCACAAACATAATGTGGTAACTTTACAAAGGCAATCAAATAAAATATTGACTTTTATTGAGATTATTATTTATTGCTATATATATATATATAAAATACTGAACATGTGGTTGCTAAAGTGGGCAACCAGAGGACATGAAATGGTAGCCAACTGACTCAATCTGGTTGCAGAGGGCAACCGTTACTGTCGAACCCCGAGGTCTTTAAAGGAACAGTTAATACCAAAATAAAAATTCTGTCATCTACTCACACCCATGTCAATCAAAACTTCACTGAAGGTCATATAAGACCAAATTCACAGGTTTGCCACCCCAGTTCCATCTCAGCTCTCTCCTAAACCAGTATAGGGCATGGGGTTGTTAGAGTTCCAAAAGAAGCAAAAATTACCATCAAATTTCTCACGTTTTTTCTCTAATATTGTGTAGCACACTCGTGTGTCCACAGGACCGGAAATAACTAAGTTAATGTCCACAACAAGGAATACAAGAAACAGCGGTTTAATCACTGCTTCAGGGGCGTAACGGGTTAATCTCACAGTGTCCGGGGTTTAAGGTAGGAGAAGGGTAGTCAGACAAGCAGGGGTCGATAGCCAGGCGGGTTCTCAAGACGGGCAGGGATCAAGCACACAG
>OMOT01022141.1:8926-23920 GCA_900312575.1 Acanthochaenus luetkenii | reverse complement strand
TGCTAGAGCCCAGGGAGAGCCATCCCCCTACTCAGCGGGATGCGAGGCAGCTGGGCAAGGGTAAAGGGGAAGCACAGGGCCAATCGGAGCCAAGAGTGGGCCCCTATAAAAGAGTAGGAAAGAGAGGCATAGGGGTGTGTGTGACTTTGAGGGAAGAAGTGCGGGAAGTGGCGAGCGGGAGAGTGAGAGAGAGAGAGAGAGACAGGGAGAGAGTATCGAGCCTTGGGGATTCCGGACAGTCCGTGAATCCCCCTCGGAAAAGAACCTGTTTCCTCATGGACTGTCCTCATGTTTCCTGATGGAGTATATATGTGTGAAACCCTGGACTATGCCTATATGGTAAGGCTGTACTATGCCTGTGTTAACGCTGGACTCTGTGACTAACCCTGCCTGTACCTGAAAGAGGTAAATAAAGCTGCTGTGTTTGTAACGGCTTGCCTCATTTTTTACTATATTTAGTAGTAGCATTAGCAGTAGTAGTAATAGTGGCAGAAATAGTAATAGCAATGATAAGATAATTATGCTCAAAATAGAAATAGCCATGGTTTGCCGCAAAATGTATCGCTAGTTTAATAAATAAAGGTATTCTTACCATGTGCTTCATTTATTCTTTGCATAGAAGCTGTTGCATTAGTCTCATTCGCTGCCTTCGCCGATATTCGATATTGGATGCACACCTCTGCCGCCATTTCTTCCTCCACTTCCTCAAGTTGTATATATAGTAAATAGAATAAGCCTACCAGAACCACAACAATCACCTCGATCTCCATGCTGTGCAGTATGCAACTGTACTCTGCTTTTTGTTTTGAATGTACTCTTGCCTTCCATTTTACATCACCAGCTTGAACCCCCCCAACAGATGATCACGAAAGCAATGCCATCTACCGTGTTGCCCAAAGTAATGGAAATGCAATTCGGACCGTGCCAGCAACCCATGATCTAAACATAGGTGCGCACATCTTGGGCTCTTGCCGTACCCACGCTAATGGAAAAGCGGCATAAGATGAGTCTAAGATTAGTTATTTATTCACTCCGGGCTCAGAAGAACTCAACCATATAATTTTTTTTCATCTCATCCATCCTCATAATTTGACATACAAAGTATTAGCAGTACAGAGCACAAATCAAAAAAACGTTTGAGAGGTGAGCAGGCGTTCATATCTTTGTGAGCATGTGTGTGTATGACAGAGAGAGAAACGGGGGCTAAATTACTTGGTGCTGCAGTCTAATTCACACACACAATCTTTATTTATATAGCCCTTTTATACAAGCATGTCTCAAAGGGCTTTACATTGCATCATATACATAGTACATCACATCATGTACTACATTACACACAAACACATCTATTTGCACGTCTTTGACTGTGGGAGGAAACCCACACGAACACGGTGAGAACATGCAAACTCCACACAGAAAGGGCCAAGCGAGATTTGAACCCAGGACCTTCTTGCTGTGAGGCGACAGTGCTAACCACTGAGCCACCGTGCCGCTAAGAAAGGTGGTTGCCTTTTTTTTTCTTCTTCTTCCTGTTATTACTAATAAGAAAAAAGTACATTGAAAATCATCATATGTGGAACTGAATGGGCTATTCGTATGATTTCAAAATGCAATTATTTCAAAATGATACAGTAAAAATGTTTGATAATCACCACAGGTGTTCTTGTGGACCTGTAGAACAAGGATCTGGTGGAGCTTTCTGAAAACAATTTGATTTGACCTTTTTATGTCCATTTGAAAATCATCCTATGTGAAGCTGAATGGGATAATGAGACCACACGCTTTACCGTACAAAGCGTTGTAGACGGTCAGTACGTTTTGAGGTGCAGATAGCGCAACTGCGTGTTTCCGAAGTGTAGAAGGCGTTACCGCAGTTCCATACTGGCGCCTAGATGCAAAAAAATACAAAAACTAGCCTACTTTTTGTTTATTGTATTATTTTATTTTATTTTTAAATAAAGAAAAACGTCTTAATGTGAAAGAAAAGTCTTATTGGCGGGGATGCAGGTGTGGGTAAATAAGAATATGGGTAAACTGACAGTAGGTGATCGTCATATTGTCAGTAATGTATTAATTTAAGCACACCTGTTTTCCCTTCGAAGGGCGTATATTAATCAGATTAATTAGTAGCCTACTTACAATGGGCTATACTCTGATTTCCATGTCATATAAATAACGGAAAGGTTGGTAATCTCGCAAATAAATATGTGAATAAACTGAGTTTGGGTGGGTTTGCACCCCTGCCTACTGGTAAATGTACTAATTATAATGAGATATTTTAAACTAAAATGAAAATAGCTTTTAGCGTCCCATTTACTACAATAAAATAAAAAATACAATGTTTTTTTCGGTGCAGTCACGTGATTTTACTCTTTGGGGTCAAAGTTCGTGTTGACATCTGAAGCGTCATGGCTGAACTAGACATTGGGAAGCATTGTCTGATCGACTCCTGTAAACAAACAGGTCTGTGTCTTCTGTGTCGACGTTACAGAAAATAAAGATCACTAACTTAGCTTGTCAATTAGCTAGCTGACATTAGCGTTATCATATAACGTTAGACTGGTCGCAGCTATTAGCTACCGTAGCTAGTTACCAGCTAGCTAAATAGCTTGAAGTTTGGTCAGACGCCCATGTTCAGTTTATTTCCACAACTCAATTTTCCTCTATACTGCATTTAATAATCAGACAATGACTGGCTACTAGCTAGGCTGCTGATAGCTGCTTGTCTGCTTGGCCTCAGTGAAAGGTACTGTACATCAGATCAGATCCATATGAGTCAGCGTGGACAAGGCAAGTACACAGTGGGTAATATCTACCCTAACTACAACCTAGAATGAAATCCAAAATACTTGGTCCAAGTTTAGTGTTGACAGGATAGGACAATGTTGTTGAATCATGTTTCTTACACACTGACCTGATTGAGCTTATTCTTCCCATTCTTCCATTAGATTTCCTTCCATTTGCTTGTGTTTTCTGTAGTGGTGTTTTCTGGTAAGATTTGTGCATCACCTGGTGCCGAGCTATTTCACTGCTCTATGAATATAATTGTCAGTGTACTTTTTTATTTCTTTATGTGAGACATACTGTACATACGTCTTGTCTCTTACAGCCTTGAGCACAGAAGCAGAGCGTCCCATTCATGTCCAGAGGTAGGCCTGGTTGTAGAGCACAATCAAATGTGCTTCATGCCCTCCTTTTATACGATTATATGTACTACATTTCTCCTACATGCTGTTAATTACATACAGGGTGTGTTTTTTTTGTACTGTATGTCCTTTTACTTTTTCCAGCTGCCAGTGAAAAGGGAATTCCAGACCTCGGGTGGCAGCACAAGTTATTCATGTGAATTTCAAGACTGCAAGGGAAAAGAATTATTACCAGTCATATGTCCACAGTGTGAAAAGCATTTCTGCTTGGCGTAGGTTTACCGTTTTATCTTTCTTTCATTAACCTTTGTATAAAGTGACATAATGTGTGTTGACCTGAACTGTGCTCCCCATTCTCATGTGGACTTTCATGCAGGAAGGCTCAAAGGGAGGGGGCTATCACAGTAACCTCAGTATGTTTATTACTATTTCATCAATGGAACAGGTAAACCGAAACGTAAAGTTTCAAATTCCTTTGGTTCTTGCTTTACAGCCATCGTCATCAGGATGCTCACAAGTGTGAGAAACTGGAGATCCCTAAACCTCGAATGGCAGCCACTAAAGAGCTAGTGCAAAAGATTGTGGGTCAGTTACAACTTTGTTTACTTAGGCAAGGCCTACATCAGTGTTCAGCCACCTGGTCAAGCTAGTATCATGTAGGCCCTACATGATACTAGCTTGACCAGGTGGCTGAAGTCAACATCGATTCTACCATTCCTCTTTTGTCCACATGGGAGCAGTATTAAACAAAATACATTGGTTTATATCTCCATTGGATTATGTTTTTATTACCCTGTTGTGGTTACTCAGAGTCAAAGGCGGGACTCACCAAGAAAGGACGCAAAGGAGCAAAGAACAGTGCAACTGCAGCCAAGGTAGCATTAATGAAGCTGAAACTGCATGCTGCAGGAGACAAGGGACTGCCACAGGTACAATCCTATCTAGCATGGATTTGAGCTGGACTGTCATCATAGCTTATTGTACCATCATTATTACCGCATCCTACGTATTATCTGCAATGTACCTGTATGTATTATACTGGGATTATATATTGTGTGCAACTATATGATGATTCTCTGTGCTATTTGGTTTTCCAGACAGAGAGGACATATTTTCAGGTGTATCTACCCAAGGAGTCTAAAGATTCCAGTCAACCCATGTTCTTCTGTTCCAAATGGAGTGTGGGCAAAGTGGTGGATTACGCTGCCTCTCTAGCAAGCCTCAAGAACAACAACAATGTACTGACAGCTAAGGTAACAGTAAGATAGTTTCAGTAGAGTCAAAGATAATCACAATTGATTATCAAAACTATTTAAAAGTTAATTATATCGTTTCAGTAGAGTCAAAGATAATCACAATTGATTATCAAAACTATTTAAAAGTTTGTTATATAAATATCAAACTTCAATATCAAAGTTCAGTTTATATATTAAACTTCAATACATACAGTACCAGTCAAAAGTTTGAGAACACCTGCTTAACCCAGTATTTTCATGAGTAAAAATGCTTTAAACTGTATAAACACTTAATATTTCACATCATGAACACCAGTATGTACCAAGATATTTAAATAACAAAACAATGCACCATCCCAATGAGCTTACAAGATTTCCATTTTCAATTTTTAAAAATTCAACATTTGAATGCAATTCACTTAAGATTATCTGCTTATATAAGCACACATATCATATAATGAAATATGAAATGTTTATACAGGTTAAAGCATTTTTAATCATGAAAAAACTGGTTTAAGCAGGTGTTTCCAAACTTTTAACTGGTACTGTAAATATCAGTTGTATATATATATATATCAAAGTTCCAATTACATATCAAAGTTCATAAGACTGATCATCTCCCATAAATTGCTGAAAAGGATCACATATTTACTAAACTTACTGGGTTTATAAATGAGTTTATTTCCGAACTGAATGAAATACTAAATTCTTAGAATTCAAATGAGACTGGAAAAACACTAGCATATGTCCCATAAATATGTCTAACAAGATGCCTCTGTCCTCTCCTTGCCATCCGTAGAAGCTGCGGTTATGCCATCCTCAGACAGGTGAGGCTTTGCGGATGGATGACACCCTGCTCTCACTGCTGGCTCACCCAGAAAGTCCCCTGTACAATGGGGGTAATGTGATCCTGGAATACCTGGACAATGACAGCACAGGCCTAGAGGATGTTTTTGACTATGTCCCACAAAACTGACTAACCTACAGCAACCACCACGCCAGTGTTTTCTATATTGCTATATTCTATATAGAGGTGACATTTCTATTTCTGTTAATAAAAGGGTGTGTTAGTAAAATGCTGTTTTAAAACATTTGACCTGGCCTTTACTTAATAAGAAAGCAAGCTGTGAAAACTCAGTTTCAACAACATTAATTATCAGCTTTCTTGGCAACACTGCTTTCGTGAATTTATCATTCGTGAATGTATCATTCACTAAAGCAGATAATAAGTAGTATGCTTAGTCATTAAATCTCTTAAAGGTGTTATGCATTGCGACCCAGGTGGGATTTGAACCCACAATCCCCAGCTCCGGAGGCTGATGCCTTATCCATTAGGCCACTGGGCCGTGCTATAAATTATATACTCAACAATTATCACCACAGGTGGCAGTGAGTTCAAATTGTTTAGGACTATCTGACAATGACTTCTTTCCATTACTGAGCTTTTCAATTGAGAAATGCATTGTGAGGGAACACACCAACTTGACCGCTGAACGTAACGTGCCCTCAGATATGACTATCTGTATGGAGTGGCTGACAGGCTATTACAAATTCCACCTCTGACGAATGTATAACACCCGGCAATACATTCTGGCCTTCAAACCATATGCTAATGTTGCATGCTTGACTCAGTGATGCGTCTTTAGTGGAATAGCAATCTGAATTACATGGCTTGATTTGATATGGTTTCTTATAAACACAACATCATAACAAGGCAAGCAACTGAACTAGTTCCAGCACGGGGGCTGAGCGGAAAACCCCGTCAACCAATCACATCAGCTGCAATTTATATGGACAGGTCAAACAGCCATTCACCGGACGTGACGCAGGTGGGTGTGCAATGAAGCTATACATGACGTTATACGAAAAGGGGTCGGGCTTTATTGTAGTCACAGTGGATTCTGTTGTTTTGGTCCGATATAGATATCGTTGAGGTAATCGGGCATTTGCAGCAACTTCGAACCTTCTTTGGCAAATTAGGCAGCTTGCGAGTTACTGAGTTGTTGTTTTTTGATCGAGTCGCTCAGAAAAGGCGGCTTGATCTAGCTAACACAACCCTTGGTGAAATTAGGTCAAAAGGGATGCCGCCGCAGAACGAGTCCGACGGACGCCTACAGTCTTTGGATTTAATCTCGTCGCATTTAATCGGGAAGAGCAGCTTTTCTATACAAGTAAACGGTTCCATGATAAGTAATTCTCGACCGAGTGCCTTTGAAAAATGTTTAATTTCAACGGGGAATCAATAAATCCGCTGTGAAGTCAAGACAAGAGAATTATAGCGAGCTAACCGCTAACGTTAGCTGGTCAACAACAAAGCAGAGATCGTTAATCTTTGCGTCGTCAAGTGACTAATTAGCCTGGGAAGAAAGTGTCTTCAGTCGACGGCTGATTTGTGAACTCTCTGTCTTCTGCCTGCGCTGTAATTATCATTTGGTAAGTTAATTTCGGTGTAATATGTCGATGAACTCAACCAGGAAGACGAATTATTAACTTCGACTGAACCGTGTGGGGGAGGGGCAGTGGTTTACAGAGGAGAAATAGAGTTGGAGATGTGCCCTGAGGGGGGCGCTGTGTACCCCTCATGTTTTGGATGCTAAATTACATTTGAGTGAGCCCCAACTGTTATGTTTTTACATGGTTCAAAATAATATTTATAGGCTACTTGTAATATCCTCATTGACTTTATAGGTGAAGGCTGTTATGACACTTTACAGGCCAAACCTTGAACACTGTCAGTTAAATACTTGCACAGAGGTATTAGATGTACAGTTTTTCCGTCTCCTTCCTTCATGCATGTAAGCTGCCACGGCAGCAAAGTAAGGATGAGTCTTGAATTGAATATCTTTACCGTTCTCCTACTGTGACTCTAGACTAAATGTAACTGCTTGCTTTAAAATGCCTTCTTTGTTCTTTACAGACTGCAATGAAACTGTTGGAGAACTCCAGCTTTGAAGCTCTCAGCTCTCAAGTGTGTGTCGAAACAGGGGAGTCTCGGATCCTTGGCAGGTAACGCTCATATCTGTGTGTGTGAGTGCGCACAGAACTCGCACACACCCCTCACCCTCCATGGGCATTGCATGCATCGGGTGCCTCTCGAGGTGTGTTTATGATTGGCTTTAGTGCGTCTATTTTAGTAGGTCAGTGAGACTTCAGTCTTGTCAGAACTTGCGTGCCAAACTCATTGGAGAACCACTGGCGTGGTGAGCATTTAGTCTAAGCAAGCTCCAACTTGGCAGTAGGAAAGTATTTTTCTGGTATGATGTCATGGAACCAGGAAAAGGGTATGAGAGGTTGCTTCATCAGGTGTGACTGTTCCAAAGATCACAGACACTGCTGATAAACTTGGGCAGTAGAGGAAACAAGTACCTGCATGTTATGCAACACAATGATAATTGTGTTCTACTAAACCAAATACCTACAGTATATTGATTGCTTGCATGGCCTAGCATTAACAAACCATAACTGCAGTAGAATGTGTTTTCGGTTATGTAATTGTGGTGGTGGCTTGCCTCCAGCAAGCCGTGGAGGTATAGTTGCATACGTTGCATACATGGTGATACTGAGCCGAGGCTGTGACCTAGTGTGACACACAACACAGTGTCCTCTCTCATGCCTTTGTGGCCATTTAGAAACTGTAATGGAGAGTGTTATGGGGGTGTATACATGCACACCACATTACAGCTGAGTGCTGCTGGAGTGGCCAAGTCTGCTGATGTTTAGGTGATTAGTACAGCAGCCCATCATAGCAGCAGTAGTGTCAAGCTACAGGCATTAACTGAAAATTTACC
Source organism: Acanthochaenus luetkenii (assembly GCA_900312575.1). Lineage (NCBI taxonomy): Eukaryota > Metazoa > Chordata > Actinopteri > Beryciformes > Stephanoberycidae > Acanthochaenus > Acanthochaenus luetkenii. Next base: position 15,751 of record OMOT01022141.1, on the reverse strand, counting down.
AACCAATGGGGTTGAAGCAAATCTTGTCTCCTGTTCAGGATTTTGACATGGCAGTCCCTAAATGCAGTTAGGATGGATGGAGTTAGGATCTTGTATACGGTTGAGCTTTCAATTTTGCAAAAGGGGGAAATGGGGTTGATGTTGACAGTCGGCTCCAGTTCTACATGTTTAATGATCAGCTGTTTAGCACTGGCTGTCACACTAAGAGAGACCAACTGGTATGGACTGTCACACACTGCTGCTGACACTTTTTATGTAATTATCAGTCACTGTGTGAACAGTGAGTTTTGTCATTGAAACACAATGTCACCCAACAGGATGCCTGTTCCAACCCCTCAATAAAAAAAGCCCAACATCAGCAAATAGCATAGTGTAAAACCGAGCAGTAGAGCTGTAGTGTGATGTACTTGGCCCTGCATTGTTGTGGTCACCAGTTATAATTGGGGGATGAAACTTACAAATATTTTATTCAAAGCTGGTGTTCTATGTTTACGGTCATTTGTTGTGAACAACAGCAACTATATTAAGGTAAAAGAATAGGACATGGTCAGAGTTCACTAATGTGTACACAGCTTGTAGTTAACATATTTTATATCTTTTTAGAATTCATCATCTCCACAGCTGTAATTAGGAGTGCACATTTTGAGTAATTCCCTTAATTGATCATCAGCCACGTTAATTACCTATTAATCTATATATTAAAAAAACTGGTGTTGACGTAGAAAATACAAAATGCTGTTTTTCCTCGATGAAAGCTTTATTTAAGCATTCAAGATGTGTTATTTGACAGCACATCAAAACAGAATCATAATGGCCCATATATATTTGAATTAGTGTTGCGTAGGTCTGGTTTTTTTTCAACCAATCAGAACCCACCCCAGCCCATTTTCAGACACATAAAACAACAACCCAAAACAGATTCAAGCAGCCAGGTAATTTTCAGATGTATTTACTCTTGAATGCAGGTGTAGGCCATACATAATGCTGTACTGTGTAGTGCGCGCAGGATACAATTTATGGATTGCAGGATAAACCAGATGGAGATTGGTGAAGTTTATTCCCATAATTACATTTAAATTTCATTGATATGTAGTATATAATTACATTGTGTGTGTGTGTGTGTGTAGCCTATTTGACCCACATCTGCCCGACCCGTTCAGGTCCAGCGGGTTTCGGATTGACCCTAATTTGAATACTAGATACAATGTTATAATGAAATAATGCTGTGGCTTGTAAAATTGCTGCTCCCACTCCCAACTGTCTTTAGGTCTACTCAGCAAGGTAATCAACCATGCAAGATTCAAAACATTAACCTTAATAATTCTGTCAATATTGTCGCACCAACTTTGTCAGCTGAGGGAATCTTCCTGCATTCCCTTTCTACCAGTCTGTCCGCTTCACCAGTCCACTTAATTTTGCTCGACTTTCTTTTTCCTCTGTATGAGCGGTGAGAGTGAAATTGTGCCCTCTTGTGTTGGAAAATTATTTCAGCAAAAGAAAATTTAAATGGCAAATATCCTGCATTGTCAGTTAATGTGATTTATCGATCAAATTCTTAACGGTGAATAATCGATTAATGATTAACATCCCTAGCTCTAATGTTTGCCCTATCATCTGGTCGGCCGCAGTGTGTTGTCAGATAGAATGGCTATGTTGTGTATGAAAAACTAGGGCAGTTATTTCCACCATGGATCCCCTGGCCGGTCTAATGCTGCTGTAATTAGACTGGATGGGCCATAGTGGCTCATAGACGGACCTATCTTAAGTTGTACAGCCTCTACTCTTGCATAACCCCTGGGTGGGTGTGAGTAAAATAAACACTGCACACCCATTCTGCTCCATTCCTCTCTACAGTGGTATCTGACCCAGAAACTCTTAAATTGTAATACTGACATGTTGCTGCAAAGTGATTTCTTCTCACACCGCCAGGGTTTTGCTCATTTGTGCAGAGCTGAGACACTCAAGTTTATCGCATTACTTTTACTTATGTACTTTGTCAAAACAGAATTATGTTATGTGCTTGTGTGTTTAAGTCTAATGGACTATTAATGTGTACTAAGGATTTGACCAACATTGTCACTCATCTTGCGTCTTTCTCATTATTACGTTCATAATGCCTGCATTTTGTTTACCGCATAAACACTCTGGTGTCTTCCAGTAATGCAACATGACTTCTGCCTTACAGGATTGAGAGCTACTCCTGCAAGATGGCAGGGGATGATAAACACATGTTTAAGCAGTTCTGCCAGGAGGGGGAGCCACACGTTCTGGAGGCCCTCTCTCCCCCCCAGTCCACCAGCACCACCAGCCCCTCACAGTGAGTACTGTGGCCCACAGTCACATCAAAACAGTACAGGTTATAGGACCGTTTGATTATTACCACAGTCACATCAGAAGAACAATGGTTATAATCCTCACACAAGATAAGAGAAACTTTGTGATCCTTTAGCCAAGAAGTAGTGAAGGAAAAAGGAAGTTATTAACATATTAACACTTTGGAACTAACTACTTTAAGAATGGACAGATAATGAGGATTTCCCCCCCTCTGTCCCTGTGTACTCTGTCCAGACTGGCGAAGAGCAGTGAGGATGGGGAGAACCCTCTGAGTGACAAGTGCTGCAGGAAGACTCTATTCTATCTCATCACCACACTCAACGAGTCCTTCAGGCCAGACTACGACTTCAGCGCGGCACGGGCCCATGAGTTCAGCAGGGAGCCGAGTCTCAACTGGGTCAGTACACGTGTGTGTGTAGAGTGTGCTTAAATGCCAAACAGAATTGTCTCAAAGTGCTTTACATAACATATTGGACTTAGGCTTTGCTGAATAATTATGTGAATGTCTTGTCTCCCCCAGGTGGCCAATGCCGTAAACAGCAGCTTGTTCTCTGCCGTGGGAGAGGAGTTCAACTCCCTGGGGCCTGAGCTATGGAACGCCATAGACCAAGAGATCATCCTGCAGAGTTGTGACATTTACAGGTAGGGGTCTATGTGTGTATCTGTGTTTCCTACTAAATGATGTATGCTGCCGTTAACTGCTTGGCCGTATAGCCTTTTAAAAGATTGATGTCTTTGTTTGTTCATAGCTACAATCCAGACCTGGACTCAGACCCCTTTGGTGAGGAGGGGAGCCTCTGGTCCTTCAACTACTTCTTCTACAACAAGAAACTCAAGAGGATTGTATTCTTCACCTGCCGCTCCGTCAGGTCCGCAGCCACAACACTGAACTATTCTCTTTGAAGTGCTCACTCATCCTCTTACCCTCGTGGATTCATGAAATATTGGATGGAAGTGATCACTTGCTGACAATTCGTGTATACACCAGTTCAGATTCTCTAACAGTTAAAGTAAATTAAATGTACAGGAGGGAAAGGACTAATCCAATAAATATGATTTGTCAAGAGTTATGCTTACTTCTGATTATGTCAAATTCTGGTTCATACCTGCAGCGTCATGAGTGGCTATGGCCGTGGTTGTCTTGACAATGAGCTTGACATGGAGCTGGATGATGAGGAGGAAATGGATGGCTTCACTGAGGACAGGTTGGAATGGTCATCATTCAATGGCTTTCCTTAGTCTCCATTTTAAAATGCCTGGATGTGGTTCGTTACTGTTCGTGTGTGTATAATGCATTTAGAAAATCATTCCTAAGCAGATATTACGCACCAGTGCTGGTCTTTTTCATGCCAGTTATGGTCAAACAATTTGCCATTTACTTTTTGTCTTTTCTCTCATGCGCAGGTTCCCCAGAGCTCTGTGTGTGTGAATGTTCCCAGAGGACACTCTTTGGCAAAGGAATATCTAGGCTTTCACATCCTCTTCTCATCCCATTCTTCTACCCTCGTGTTATTTTATTTTTTTATATTTTTGCTGCCTCATCCAAAGCCATTTTGTCATACAGAGGAAGAACGTTATACCCTATATAAATGCATGTTTGAAGCCTTCTCATCTGCTGGACATGAAACTGTGTACCATAAGCAATAGACATTTGTAGATGCCCCAGGGTACCTTTTTTTTTTTTAAACGAGGTTCATCTAGCGCCTTCATTCTCCAGTGTAATTACTGATCTTAAGCCCCTGTCCCAACAACACGCATGGGCGCCGCTACACCTGACAACATTTCCAAAGAGAACCCTTGTCAGACTCCTGGGAAGAGGTGGGTCCTGCTATGGATGGGTGACCCTGGCAGACTGCAAGCATGTTTTCTTGCAAATTAACCACAAGTCAAGAGGAGTCCAGATAACACCAGCATCAACGAAAACAACACAGCGCTAGAGGTTAATCGTGTCCCAACCTGGGGAGGAGCTGGGCTGGGCCCATGAGAGCCAGTACAGTTGACTGACTGACCAGCTGAAAACTGGTTTGTGATTCCTTGTTTGCTATGTTTTGTGTGTGTTGCTTTTTATGTGTGACAGTGTTGTTACTGTGAGAACTAAATACTTTTTATTTTATTTTTTTAGCACTGAGTTGGAAATGAAGCGCTGCATTTGTAATTGAACCTTGTATTATTGAATATTATCACTGCGAATGCTCTTCTATAAGAGTTAGACAGAAGGGCACTGCCAAGGAAAGTGGGCACCCAATTTGCAGCTTAGACAACATATCAGTTTTTATTGGATGTCCCATTGTTTTGCTTCAGTCTATTATACAATCCCATCTTTTTTGTAATGTCGTCCATTGTTTCTGTATTGTTCCCCTGACCTAAATCAATTTCCTAATATATAAATGTCTGTCTTACCAGCTTTTTTTCTTTGCTCATTACTTCAGTGAATGTATAGTACAATTTTTAGAGACAAAAGTCTCCAGAAATGACGTTTTACACGATTTTATTAGACATTGAAATGCTTTTTGTGGGTCTGAATTCCATGACTTTAATGAGTGCTTTGTTCGATTGGCCAATATATTTGAAGATGTGAATAAACTTGTGTTTGAGTCAGACTCGCCTGGTCCTTGTTCTGAGGTTACTAGAGACCATTGAAACGGTAAGATAACCACTAAAATAGTTTAGCATTTCTTCCTGGTGGTAAAATGAAAGTTCAGAAGGATATTGACGGTAATCCCAGTAGATCCAAACCCAGGTGATGTGGTTAAAGGTAACTACTGTCCAACAGTAGTCCTTTTACTCCTATTAACAGTGACAATAAAATTTCAGATACAGGGCAAAGGATATAAAAGATAACTGGTGAAGTTGGAAAAATTACATTTAAATGTATTTCTATGATTTCCAATGCAAACCCCGGAGCTGCTCTGTTCAATCCAATCCAACTTTATTTATAAAGCGCATTTAAAAACACAGTTGACCAAAGTGCTGTACAATCAATCAAGATAATAAAATACAATGAAACACCATTTAACAACAACACAAGGACCAGTTTAAAAGACAGAATGACAATAAAATAAAAGCAACATGACCATACGCAAAATAAAATGCTGCAGTTGACAATGAATGGGACATTGACATTGGACTCTCAAAATGATTCTTTATTTTCACATATCACTGAGATTTACATTGCCGTGGTGTCACAGAAAATGTATCTTGATCCTGATCACCCCTAGGTGCTTTCAGGCATCTTGTTTTGGGTGAGCTATATACATTATATTGATGTAACATTACAAAATAGGGGACAAGACAAACTCGTTTTGTGATAAATGTTCACTTATACAGACCTTGCTGCTTAGACCATACGAATAATAGATTTCAGAGCTGAATTCAATATTCCCCAATGTGGGTTATTGACTGATGTCCACAGATTGCCACTAGATGGTAGTAGAATGCTTTATAGCTTTTATAGGTTCCTTATTCTTCTGCACAAAGCACAAGGGGGACGAACCCGCGTTGCCTTCCCTTATCTAAACATAAAAAGGAAACTGCAAAACTTGACCAAACCTTCAATACCATCTTGGCCAACCCGCATTGTACTTCTTGATGGCTACAGGCCGACACTTTTGTAAATGTTGAAGTCTAGGAGAGCGAATTCATCTAGCTCAGGTGTAGAAGACCGAGGTTAAAGACGGATGAAGTTTCCCATACGGCCTTTAGTCGAGAGACACGTGTCTTATGGGCTCCATAAATAGACCTATCGTATGAAAGGGTGTAGAACCTGGCATTCAAACCAATAAACCCCTAAAGGCCGTACAAGTACTAATTCATCGGGTCATAGTAAAACTGACATCAATACACCATAAATGCAAAATAGCCGTACAGAACCGACAACAACGTATACAGGCAGGCAAAGGTCCGCACACTTAACTTCTACCTGTCGTGACGTAGGCCAATACGCGTCATCAGCACGCGTCAGTGTAAATAGGAAACGCTGGCGCTCTAGCGGTAAGTTAGTGCCGTCTTGAGTGAGACGGGGACAGTTTGTCCAGTTAACGTTAATGTGCCAACGTTTGATATTTCACACGCGAAATGTTTCCGTCCGTCGCTGCATAGTTTCTTCATATTAATAGTCCAACCAGCTATCAGATGATGTTATAAATTCTTTTTTGGGAGGTTTTACTGGACCGCATCAAATTGCTCTCATAAAACGGACGTTAAGTTAGCTAGCTCCAGGCTTGTTTCCTAACGTTAGCTAACGTTCCTTGTCGTACGTTCACCGCGTCAGACATGTAACGGCTGAATACATTTCGAAGGCGACGTTATTTCACGTAACGTTACACCGTTTCGCCTTAAAGGCTCGCCTTGCGCTGTGCCGCAATGGCGCTCTCTTTAGTCAACCTGTGTGCCAGGGAGGTGGTGAGTGACCACAGTTCGTCGCCTTACTGGCTGAGCTGCGTGCCCAGGGAACTGTACAGACCCCTGCTGGAAGCCGCGTTCACCAGCTGT
>OMOT01022139.1:6140-16226 GCA_900312575.1 Acanthochaenus luetkenii | reverse complement strand
TCCAACATAGCTAGCATTTCACCTACATCATCACTAATTAGTGCGTTGCCAGATTGTTTACGAGACTGGGCTTCATTATAAAAAAATTGACCACGCACGATTGCCAACCAGAACAAACCACATTTTTACAGCACTATAATGGTATCATGAATTCACATACAGCGACTGGGTGACCTTCACACAAATATGAATATTTGAGTTTCTGTGTGTCTCAGTATTGTCAGATACAAGGTTTTCGGTGTGACAGTGGTCACCATCAGCAACATATTGGTTTTCTGGTCCAGCGGCGACAGAGGGCCTTTTAGTCTAACCTCTCCTAATGCTCCTACTCAGGGGCGGTGCTATGATTTTTTAATGGGGTGGCCAAGGTGGGTCCAATGAGGGCATGAGGGTGGCATAAAATCGTAGCTGAAGGCAGGCCTTGGCAGTGAGGTGGCCACGTGGCTCTCCAGAGCGCAGGTAGTGGTATTTTCAATATTCAGTATTTTTAAATTGCAATAACAAATATTGACTGAATCATTCAATTTAAATATGTTTTATTCTAATTAACAATACTATTGAAGAGAGTGAAGTGGCGTCCTGGATGAGTTTGGGGAGAGAGTTCCAGAGGAAAGGGGCAGCGATGGAGAAGATGGGTGAATGGAAGCAACTTGCTTTCCTCTATGGACCTCTTCTGTACTGACATGTCATTTCCCCACCCCAACCTGTAGTAATACCCAATGCAATTTACTTTTATTAGATCATTCATGAACTTGTTTATCTTTTTTTTTTCTTCCGTTTTTCTCATCTAGTGACTTGTCGAGGTGAAAACAGTGTGATTTGTCCAGCAAACCTATTAAATGACGAAGATGCAGCTATTTTGGGTGAACGGCAACTATAATTTAACGCTAGTGTTTTGTGGAAATGTATAAATTTTCCTGGCTAGAATGAGATGATGGGAATGCAGTGGCAGATGGAGTCTGTGGTATCTGATCGAGCTGCTCTTGGAGTGGACTGGGAAGCTTATGGTACATAGAATAAATTGTGGGATGAAGTTCTGAGCTTTCACGAGCGCTGACAACCCAGCGGTTCCCTGCAATTATGAGGTCATTATGAAATTAACATTGTGACAAGAATTTACAACCTAAAATAATGATTTTCCCAGACAGATTAACCTTTATTGGAATATTGCTTAGTTGAAGAGGGGTTGCACGAGTTAAGTAGGATTAACTGTCTTAGCCAATTGAAGGATAATTTATTAACCAATTGGTAGATCTGTTATTTTCACGAGAAATTCAGAAGTTGCGACCTAAAATGAGCTGAAGACTTCCAGGGTTGATTTTAACTAGTTGAGTTTCAAAGCAAATACTGATGATGCTAATTAACAAGAATAGGCCTAATCTTCTCTATCAGTACCTTTCTTAAAAATAGACGTTTGGGGCTGATCCAGGATAGGTTTAATGCTCAGTGTGAAAGAAGGATGAGTCCACCTAGGAAAGCTGCCAAGCCCACTCCTAGCTGCAGTCCAGGAGTCGCTGTTCCATTAGCCTCTCACTTGCTAATAACTTATTCATCCTGCCCAGCGTGCCCAGGGGTCCCAGCCCAGGTAGAGGATCTCGTTGGTGTGGTTGAAGCAATGCTATTCTCCATGGGACAATATTAAGGCTTCTTAAAGGTCTCTCTGTTTTAATCAAAACAATATAACCTTCGCTCACTGGGAATTCATCATTCTCCCTATTTCCATGTCATTCCACCCAGGGGCAGTGCCTTACCTGCTGCCAAACCTGCTAGTGGATTCCAATTAGCACGGTTACAGTTCAAATGTTTGACTGCTACTGTTATATGCCTACACAGCATAACGGTTATTTTACTTGAAAATACATTAAAAACGACAAGTAGTAGTACTAAAGTCTTTGATTGATATACCATTTGCTTCTAGTCAGCAATATGTATGTGATCACACGTTGAATTGAGTGTAGCCCTGGTATGTGCCGTTCTCTTGTAAGGCGAGAATGCCATTTAAACATCTGTCAATTGAATGTGGCCTGGCTTATCGGCAAAAGTACTGGTACATACCTGGTAGTACATGACTTAAGGCTTTTTATGCATCTTTAGGAGCTAGTTTTCAATTCTGCATACATCTAATCCACCACGCAGCTCTTATTTCAATACAATCTCTTTTTTTTTTTTACAAATGGTTCACACTGCTTATGTACCATGTGAACCAATTAAAAGAGTAGAAGTGCTGCTTGGTGGATTATGTGTATGCCGAATTGAAGAGTGGCTCCTAACGATTCACAAAAGGTCTTCAGTCATATTTTATGTGGTATGTACATTTGCCGATAAGCAAAGTATAAAACTAGTGTGATGTTCTGTCCATAAGAGAGAAAATATAACAGATATGTTTAGTGATGAGTGAATATGTTATGTATATATAAACATACCTGTATGATTGTCCATATCCCAGTTGTTTATGTTCCAACAAACTGGATTTTGCTAGTCGTGTGAGCATCAAACTTGCCAAAGCACACACTTTGCGTGCACCAGCATGCTCTACAATGACACGCCCCCTTTGACATAATCTGGGTAAAATATGGAGTTCCTCAGCAGGCTTCACAATAGCAGTTCTGCTAAATATGATTATGAAAATTCTGGAACGAGATTATGCTCTGCAATTCACAACCATCGATTTTTCGTCGTTGGGCCGGATCTACTAAAGGTGTGCGTGTGTAAAAACGTGTGCAAACTCATAGCATGCACAAATAAATGTACAAACTGATGTACTAACGCACTGAGGACTGCGTCTTTCAAATCTGCAAAGTAACACGCCTTATCCAGTTAGGACTTTTGCCTCAATGAATATGCATATTACACGCTATTTTGCACAATACTGGGAGGAGAAAATGTAAATAGATTAATGCAGCATACGCACTGTGATCTATCAAACCTCAACGCAATTTAGTTGACAGAAATTGCGTCTTTAATTTAACATGTTTCAAGGGAACGTGCAAACGCCCCGCATGCATAAAGAAATCAACATTTATTGAAAAAAGATGAATTAAATCACTTTCTTTTTTTAAACATATTATTACCCAACAAAATGCTCAGTCTCAATCATTTGTAATTGTGTTAAGCCCTGCAAAATAATTCTCAAAAACACATTACTGCAGTCACAAAACAATCTATTGCAGCTCTAACATTTATTGTAGCCTATTTTAACCTTCTAATTCTAACTCTATAGGCACAAATTTCATTTTGCGCTTGCGGTTCTGTTCCCCGTCCAAACTCTCCATGGTGCAAACCATTAAACACGCAAAACCGTCTTTTAAATACCGCTGTCTCCACCACGTTTGCACCTGTTGTCATTTACGCAATCATTCTTAGTAAATCACCCGCAACACACCCATCAACCAAACACGCAAACTTTTAGAATGCAAACGCAAATTAGTACCCTGTATTTGGGATCTTAGTAGATCCGGCCCATTGTGTCCAAGCATCAAGTGCTACCGTTGGGGTTTTCTCTGGCAAATGTGGAGAGGGAGCTCTATCTCTTAACCATCAGAGAACAAGGCATAAAGACAATGGGTTATTTAGATTACCAGGATGCAAGAGGCTGTGCCATAACGCCCATCAGAGCTCATGCCTCATTTATAGTTATTCACTTAGCCTAAAGAAGAAAATTCCTTGTTTGATCTCTGAAAAGTGACTGTAGGTAGCAGACACACAAGTTGTCCGATACACAGCCCTCTGTTTCTGGCTTGCTAAACTGCTTGTCATCCACAGATGTTGACTAGCAGAGGACAGCAGCCTGACAGCTGAAATAGTGCATGTGGTTTTAGCACTGGAAGAAGAAACAAATTGTAAAAAAAATCCCAAGGCAAGCATTTTCCTCAAATGCGACAATCCTGCAGGGTTTTTTCACAGTTCACTTTGACCATTCTTCCACTTAAACATACCCATAAAAGTGTCCCGCTGGCAGAGAGGCATTAGCTCCTCAAACAGCTTCACCTGACAGGTCTACCCATTATATAAAACAGGGCAGAAAACAGCTCACATCAATATGGTGATTTGTGCTTCAGTCTGTCCTACTTTGGGTGTGATGGTGCATGCTCAATGCCGCTTCAGCTCACGGATGGTTGACATGAACAGATGTTAGGGCACTACCACTTGCAAATCACACGTGAGAGATTGAGAACAGAGTAATTTGTGCTTACCGGAGGACCCTCTACACACATGCAACATCTGACGCCTCATTTGGTTCCGTGTGTTGTATGTGTGTGTGTGTGTGTACGTCATCACGAGTACATGCAGGGAGGTGAGTGATGAGGAAGACTATCTGACTGACTACAGACCCTGGAAGACTTGATACAAACCCATGCTGTGCTATTCAATAAGGGCCCATGCAGTTTTTATATGATTTTTTGAGATTCTAAAGGTTGGATATTATGATGTCACATCGCCGTATGCCCACACTTAGTCTGAAAATGGCTGTTATGCGTGTCGTAGCCATTATGCGTAAGTGTCAGTCTGTGTCTGCGCTAGTTTCCCCTCTCCATCTCTTCACATGGCTCGTATGCTCGTGCTTCGTGACCACAATGCATGCCTAACCACTTCCATATCTGCTTTTGAAGATCCAATAGCATTGTGAGCGGAATCTGATTTTGGTGCATCCAAACCTGTCATTTAATGTGTCCTGGCATGATCGAATGATAAAAGTCACACTGAAACAATAACTGTAACTGGGTTAGGCCATTGTTACAATTATGATTAGTCTGATGAACAGATCCGTGGCTATTTACATTTAATCTTTCATTGTTATCGTGTTACCTTCTGTCAACTATGCACAGATATGTTAGGGCTGTTTCATCTGCCAAATTGTGTTCCTTATGAACATCACATGGTATTGTTTCAATAGGCATTATATCAAAACAGGAATTGCACTGGTTAGTTGAAATGCACCTGGCACGTGTAAATTGATTTCTCACCCGAGTGTAAATTTGTATTTGAAGCAAAAAGCCTTTATCACACCAAAAACGGTTCCATCTAGCCTTCGTTATAATTTTAATTGTAACTGTAGTTATGATTGCAAATATAACTGTGATGGTAATAATAATGATATTAATTAGGATTGTTGTTGTTATAATAATTTAATAATTTATCCTTTATTGTCACACACATGCACACACTTATTATTACTTTAGATCATTTACCCCAATTCCCCATCGAGAGACATTTTCCCTCTTGGTCGTCATTGTAAATAAGAATTTGCCCTTAATTGACTTGCCTGGTTAAATAAAGATTAAACAAAAATAAAATAAATAATTTGGGGAGATGAACTCATTTCTTTGCCTCTTCATTTGGTAGCCCAAGTCCAGCCAATGGCTCCTCTAAAACATGCAACCTCACACATAACTATGACTGTGTCTTTTACAACAGCTTGTAGAGTCACGCACTGTAATATATAATACGCATTCATCTTTTTGTAAATTGGATTTTCAGCTCCACTATATATGCACATGAACTCAGTGTGTCACGTGATGTTGCCCGCTCCTTGAAACATGGTTGAAAGATGTCCTAAGATGGAGTCAGAGGGCTGTAATGAATGGAGTTTTCTTTCCAGGCAGCTTGTTCCCGTTTCCCCTTGTGAAGCAGAGTACCTCTCACATCACTAACTGCGAACATGCTGTAATGCGGCATGTCATCTCTCTGCTGTATTTTACTGTCATCGCTTGTGTCAGCTGGCTGGCAGTGGCGTGCAGATATTGTACGGTTGGGGGTTGAGGGACGAGGTGGTGTTCACCCAACAGTTAGCGCCACATAAAGCCTTCATCACACCTAAACGGCTCCGTCTCCCAAAGCCACAGTGAGATTAGCGCTGCCCATTCAGCTGTAATGATGTGGAAGCAGCAAGAACCGACTGAACTGAGTCGAGAGGGAAAGGCTGGTTGGTGTGAATGGCTGAAAGGGGTCGTGGGTCAATGGGGTTGCTTGTCTATTCCTCAGATGGATGTGTGAACAGGTTTTTTATCTATGTTGTGTTCTCTGTGAATTGAAGTTAATAAGTGTTTGTTTTACATTGCCATTATCTACAAGATGAACATGATCCAGGGGGAACATCACACCAAGCTCACAGCAAAGTCTTATCTCACTCAAGACTGCAATTCAAGAGTTTTGCAAGCACAGACAGAATGTTCCCAAATGCAGTTAAAATTCAGCCAGGATCTGATTCATAGTCAGGCACCTTAACTTGTGAAATTCCTAAAGTGAATACTCTAACTTTAGGACAGTCAGGGGGGGGCTAGCCTAACTGGCTAACAGACAGCTAATTACCATGATAAAACATGATAAAATATGTCACTAAAATAGGGGTCACATGGCACTACAGTGCCTCAGAAAATAACTAGCTTAATTAATTAAGTAATTCCACATGCCCTCTCTTTCTATGGCTTTTGCTGATTAAGTAGCTACAATATCTATTTGTTAGCTGGGTAACATAACGGCTGTAAAAACTAATAAAAATAATCACTGTGGCAACAAATGAGCAATCCTGAATTAACCCGATGGGTAATGCCAGTGCGTCCATCATTAATGAATGCTACATTATATCTAATTGTCAGGATGGTTTCATGTACAATGATGAATGATACTGCCTGATATGAGCATTTCTGCAGTGCTACTATATCAACTTTACTGAAGCAAGTGAAACAGTTGCTGGAACAAGTTCCATACTTTGTAACCTCCATAAACGAGTAGAACAACATGTCTACTCACAGCGATTAAATGTCATAATAAAGATAAGATAGGGCGGTGAAGTAAAGATAGGAAACTGAGGTGGATATAAGATTGACTTCTGTAATGGAAAAATGGGAATTCTCTCATCTTTGACTTTAGAGATAGAAAAGGATATAATAGGCAGTTACTGTATGAAAACGTCCAATAGATAACAATACAAATCTGGCATATTTATTATTGTCTGAGGCAATGATTGCAGTTATGTAATTCCCCACATAATCTGCTACAACTCTCCTGCTGCAATCAGATGAGTAGAGTGCCAGGTTAGCCTCTATTGGCTAGACAAGCATCTACAGCGCATCCATGATGCTTTTGCACCAGCTGATGCGGTGGCATCAAATACTGTGTTAAGAAATACTGTCACCAAAGGTATAACAAATAACAACAACAAATAGAGCTAGTAAATTATTTTCTTGCTTTAAGGTGCAGCAAGTATTAAGTATATAGTATTAAGGATACAACACAGCCATAACCCTCAGTGACAGGTGGTTGCCAAGCAGTTGCCAACAAAAAGTTGTAGAGGAACTGTCTTGGTCAAAGTCTGCAGTGAGCAAAGCACAACTAATATTTTAGTACAGAGAATATTAATTAACAGCAGTATTGTTTTCTTCTTTGGCATGGGGCCATTGTATAAGCTTTTGCATTATGCATTATTTATTGATAACCACACACATTTGTGGTCCTTTACATATCTTACTGTATGTCCATCTGGCCAAGAGCTAAGCTATGACCCAGGTATGGGAATCAAGGTTAGCTCCTTCACAAAAAGATTTTGGTTGAAATGTTGAGGCATTTGCCACCATGCAATCTGTACATGGCCCTGTTGAAACAATGAGACTGGGTTTTACACAACAGTCAAATAAAAGAACAAATAACAGAATACAATGTTAATGTACTAAGGATAACTTCTTTCAACGTTTCTGGATGGAGAAAATGATCCATCATTGATAAGTTTTGATGCCCACAATACAGTATGTATACAGTATATATAGTATTTCTATACCGTCTGCTGCTATAGACCAAATGTGTTATGTCATGCACACATTAGGCCGGGATCACGCTTGATGCTTGATGAATTATTCTCAGAAGTTCATTAATTTCAGATGAGTGAATCGTTGCAGGTGCATTGCATTGTAATACAGGTGTTGAATGTTTTAATGTATTGTACTTATGCGTTGATTATGCATACATAAACTAAATGGATGTTGTTTTGCCCTGTTTTTTAGTAGCACGATAACCAGGTCTGATCAGTTTCATCTTAATGCGTTTGAGCCATTTCTGTCCTTGCAAGAAGTCTGCACATAGTTTGCAGCGATGTAGATGCATTATGGAGTTTGTGTGATTCCAGCGTTAGCAGTCGTGTGTCACAGTGAAAATGACATATTACTCAACATTCTATTGAGACAACTTTGAACAGTTAATTTCTCACTGACCCAACACTTTGACGTTGTATCATTATGCTGAAGACCACTAACTTGCATGATACACTACATCTGTGGTCTTTGGTGGTAGACGGCATAGCCATCATGTAAGACTTAAGCCCCAGGATAGTACACGTATACTATAAAGGTGTCATCCTACGTACAGCACGGTGTCATTGTTGTTTCCTTTTCGAGCTGTTTGAGCGGAGACTTCAGCTCATTGTGCTTTTTCACAACACACCGACTGGTTAAAGAGCACACCTATTCACATAGTGCATTGGCTCTAACCCGCAACTTGTCTCTGTGTTCTAGGTGTGATCGGCTTCCTGAATGCAGCCTATCAGGACCTCCCAAGAAGAAGACGGATGAGACCACAGAGTCTACTTAAGGATGCGACCTACCCCACCACCTCACCATGTCATGCTAGGAAAACGCTGTTTGAACCTCTGACGTTAACCTGTCCCCTTCCACAAATCCTCTTTGTTGCCTACTTTATCTCCCATAACCCTCTGAGTTTGTGATCCCTTTCCACACCCAACCGAAGCCCTAGTGATATGACTAAAACAGCCCTTATTTTGGACATGTTGTTTCTTCCTGTGAATGCTGCCAGCCACCCGGGCTACGGTGGGAAGCGACGCAACACTTCTCAGCAAATCTCAGTTAACTGTCTGGTGTGGCTCTTGGGGATAGTCCTACACCTGGCCCTCTCCTCATGCCAACGGGTTGACCTGAAACACCCCATAGTAACCACTGGCTACGGAAAGCTGCGCGGCATCAGGAAGGAGCTCAACAATGAGATCTTGGGCCCTGTAGAACAGTACTTGGGCGTGCCGTATGCCACCCCACCTATCGGCGAGCGTCGTTTCCAGTCCCCTGAAGCGCCAGGCTCCTGGCAAGACATCCGTAATGCCACCCATTTTGCGCCCGTGTGTCCCCAGAACGTGCACGGGGTGTTGCCTGAGATCATGCTGCCGGTGTGGTTCACAGACAACCTGGATGCTGCCGCAAACTATGTTCAGAACCAGAGTGAGGACTGCCTGTACCTCAACGTCTATGTGCCCACGCAAGATGGTGAGTCTAGCAGGCCACAAAACTCTCATATGAAGGACAGGAAGGGATGATATGACTCTTGGGTCCATTGGATTTTATGTGAACATTTTAACAAATGTACAACATAATAATATTACTTAAAACGGACACAGTAATATAATCACAGACACAGATAATCCCTGGCATGTTTTTAGGGCCCCTGAAGTTCAGTAATAATTCATGACACACCCCCCCATAACCCATTGGGCAGGATTTGTACAAATACCGCAAATACAATACAAATACAATACATCGGCCAAGAAAATAACCTTGTTGGCCGTTGGGGAAAAATAGTCTATCAAAGAAAACTCAATCTAAGCAACAACTTTGACCTTTTCATGGGATATCTTGGTGCACTTCTTGCCGAGAGCATTTGTGAAAGCAGATTGGCAGGTAACGTTGGAGGCAGAGCATATGGTGCGGATGATAGTAAGCCCGTCAAAAAGATAAAAAGGTGAAAAGTCTATGATTAATTGAGAGTTGCCAGCTCAATGGCAAAATTACATGTTGACTACAGCAGAACCTCTGTGTGCATAGACAAACACTCTTTCTCTTTCTCATTCACATTCACAAACTCCATTGTTCTCTCTATCTTTCGCTCTCTCTGTCACACCCACACACACACAAGGACACACATTTATGCGCACACACACACACACACACACACGCATACACGGGGTAATTAGCCCATAAACGTAAGGGTTATGTAATTCCATGTGTGCCAAAGAGGGTTACTTATGAAATTAAAAGAATGTGAGAAATGAGGACTACCAAGAACACTGCAGAAATGTTATTCAAAATGACC
>OMOT01022085.1:1533-14041 GCA_900312575.1 Acanthochaenus luetkenii | reverse complement strand
TCTCTCTCTCTCTCTCTCTCTCTCTCTCTCTCTCTCTCTCTCTCTCAATTAGTCCTCTATCTTTTGTGTGTGTGTGTGTGTGTGTGTGTGTGTGTGTGTGTGTGTGTGTGGGTCAGACTCATAATGGCCCAATTTAGAATGGGTCACAATTATGTCTCACAATTAGGTAATCTTTCTCCAGTTGTATAAATATTGTGGCCATTCAACATCAGATGGATACAAAGTATTGCCTTCCCACAGTATATATAGATACAAATATAGCCAAGACAATTAAACTCTAAATCTACGGTGGCCGACGGGTGCAAACACACTACAAGGGCCCAAAGCAATTGCATTAAGAGAAACGCTCCAAGGTCCACTTAGCGCTCCCCTAGAAGCCTGGAGCGCGTCTGCAGTGCATTTCTTCTTTTGCAGCACAGTTCCATTGTTGTACTTGCTGTGGATTTTCATATATGTTTTTGAATTTGCATTGTTTCTGAAGTTGCAGCGCATTTCTTTTAACGCAATTGCTTTGGGCCCTTGTAGTATGTTTGCACCCGTCGGCCACCGTAGGAATCAAACAGTGGGGCAGCAATAGAGAAGAATGTCCTATCCCCACTAATTGAGACCCTGTCGTAGGTTTGCCCTGTTTGCCCAAATTAAATGAATTAATGTGTTGAGTATGGTAACAGGTGGAAAATGTTCTCCACACACAGGAAGAAACAAATAAAAACTTCAGAGCAAAATACAAAACTGTCTACTAAACCACAGCGATCGAGTGCTTCGTCCAGATGAAGCTGGACTCACCAACAATGGCTGAACTTCTTCACCACCTTAAGCCACTAAGAAGAAGACATTGTATGTATTGACATGTATATGTTCTTTATTGAGGCCAGAGAAGGGGAGGCACAGAGGGTTCAAGGGGCAAGCAGCTGAACTATATATATTTATAGTTTGGAGATAAAGGTCAGAACATGCTTGGTTTCAATCATTAAGTCTATGATAAGATACACTAAAGCCATATACAGTATCTTCAAGAGTTGTGATATTGGAGGTGTTCAGATGGTTTCAGTAGAACGCTTTTTGATAAATGGCTGAGAGTTGAGTTTGAGTGTGTGTGTGTGTACACACGTGTTTACCAGGGTGGTCAGTGTGAGGGCATAATGTGGGGCCGACTGACAGTGACAGATTGTGATGGGCAGAGAGCCGCGGAGAGAGCTGCCATGCTGCAATAGACTAGACAAATGAGATCCCCTTCTGCCACTGGCCTTGTGATGGACTGCATGGGTGTTGTGCAAGCAATCTGCCTCTATACACACACACACGTTAACACATTAGGAATCCTTTAGCATGCTAGCTCCGTCCTCTCTCCCACTCTGTTTTTGATGCTTGAGTGTGTGTGTGTGTGTTCAAGTTCAAGGTAATTTAGCCCTTTATCACAAACATGTCTCAAATGACTTTACAGAAAATGAGCCAGACTAGATGTAAATTAACAACAATCAATGGAATTACAGAATAATGTTAGACAAACACAGTGAGACAGAACAAAGCACAATACACACAATATTATTTTTTGCAGGACATAGCAAGCCTACCTATTCTACAAGGCCTAAACTACCCGGCACCACCAGCCTTAGAAAAACTTACAAGAAAACCTTATTGGGGAGAAAAATGGAAGAAACCTTGGACTAGCCAAGTCAAAGAGGAATCCCCCACCTGGGCCCTCATTTATCAACAGTGCATAGAATACATTCTAAATGTTGTCCTACAAACAAAATGTAGAACGTGTCCGAGTACAAAATAATCTGTATTTATCAAACAGGTGCAGGCAGATCGTACGCACACCAACGCTGATAAATCTCACACGCTCTAAACCACCATGCACGTTGCACGTTCGGGATCATTTGCATACAGAAACGCCCCCAATCAACCATATATGGTAATACAACTTCCGTTTACAAGCCATGTGAATATGGCATTTTTTCTCACTGGAATAATGGCAGAGAGAGCGAAGAAAAGAAACTATTCTGCAACAGAAATATGGTGGACCTGATTGAGTTTTGTATAGGCTGTTTGGTGGTTGTTTGCCTTATGATGATCACCGACTGGAGGTCATAGTTTACCCTCCTTTTTATTTGCAACTACATTCATTAACTGAATGAAACCCCTTTCTGTTGACATAATGAAATTTGTTGTGTTTTTATTACTACATGGGTTCAGTCTATTGCACCTACCGGTATTATATTTTGAAATCCAATGATGCCGTGATGATGTAGTATGTACATGTAGAATGTATATGATGATGTAGTATGTATATGGTATATGATGGTATGTAATGCTAAAAGACGTAATGTAATGTAATGAACTTCCCGCTTGATCTCGGCTTGTTGTGGAATTGTGTGGAACTGGGATGTAGTTCAGGGTCAGGGAAATGATGGCATCCAACACTGCTAGCATCATCCTGCTCATTGAGGGTTGGGAAATGCCCAATCTCCAATCTCACGCGGGATCGTGCCAGTGGCCAAAAAGCCCAAGGTGGACAGGACTTGGATGTGCGCAGGAATGGCTTTTTTGCGGTTAGTTAGTCGCTCTAACATAGCTCCCAAATCATGGCATAACTCAAGCAAAACATGTTTTCGCAAGCGGTATCTACTTAAAAGTAGGGGTGGGTGATATGACGATATTAGATCATGAACGATTAAAATGTCTTCACGATCTGCCTTTCCAGAGAGATCGGGAGTATCGGGCTAAAGTGAAAGTGAAACTGCACATTCTATCAGTTGAGCATGCGCCATCCAATGTTGTTTTCTCAGCCAAACCTAAAATCACACTATTGGCTAGTCCTTATTGCCCCTCCCCTAACAGACATACCGATAAACGGAAACCGGAAGAAAAAAAAGTGGTAATATGGAACTGGTTTGGGATTTCCAAAACCGTCACAGCGCAAAACACCATTATTTTCAAAGTTTGCAAAGTACATGTTCGCACATCGGATGGCAACACAACAAACCTTTTTAATCACCTCAAGAGAAAGCACCAGAGAGCACGTGGAAAGACAAACAATCAGGGGCTCTCATGTGAGTGCCTCATGCACAGCCACACAGCTGCAGTACTAAGCTAAAACAAACAACCTTGATGAAGGCGTTTGAGAAAGGTACTTTATATGAGAGCATAAGTAGGGGTGAGTGATATGGCAAAAATATCATATCACGATTTTTTGCGGGTATCCACGATCCACGATATGATGAAGGTAACTGATGCAGTGACATTTTACCTGGCCAAAGACATCTAGCCGCACTTCAGAACCGTATTTGAGTTTGACCTAGGGTTGGGCCGGTTTCCGGTTTTACCGGTGTCATCCGGTCTGCGATCAGACACCGGTTTAATTGTATACACACCGACTATACCAGTATTTGTTATTATGAGATAATACGGCCCCAAAAAAACCAAAAACAAAACTGAATGGATGAACTTGTATTGCACTACTACACAACGTGATAAATATTATATTTTCCTTCATACATTGAGCACTAGTTGCATCTGTGCGCTACATTAGCACAGTTGGTTAGCAATACAGGTTGGGACCAAGGGATCAAGTTTCCCTGGTTGGGAGTACTCTGGGTTTATTCCTCTGATTGTTGTTCAGGTAGATCTAGTTTGGCTCATTTTCTGTAGTCCTTTGAGACAGACATGCTTGTGATAAAGGGCTATATAAATAAATGACTTACTTGAACTTGAACTTGGGAGAGCGGGGGCGGAGGGGGAAGCCGTGTTGTCTTTTTCAAAGCCGTAGGAAGCTGAGGAGAAAGTTGCTACGGAGATTTAACTTTACAAACAGGAGACTGAGATTGACGCAGAAGCAGACCATTAGACTGGTGGAAAATCAACGAGGCCCGCTTTCCACAGCTATCAAACGTAGCACGCAAGTATTTATGTATTTGCGTGACTAACGCTCCGTCAGAAAGACTGTTCAGTACAGCAGAAGGTTGTTTAGAAAGTCTCTTCTGAAGCCAGACAAAGTGGACATGCTTGTGAATCTGTAGCTATTCACGCCCTGAGGTACCTGGACCTGTGGCACGCAGGCTTTAAATAGCACTTTATATTCTGATTGCACTAAGTGTGAATGCTGACACAAATGTATGCCTATTTAATTTGTTTGACTATTTCTTTGTTTTGTATTTGACGTTCACATAAATATTTATAATTTGCTCTTTCTAAAACTTTTCATAGCCGACACAAGGCTGAAGCCTTATTTTACTTAATTTGATAACAATGACTTTTTATTTAACTTGTTTTTTCTATGTAATAGATTTTATTTTCTAAAATGTTTAGCCTATCTGTTGCACTAGGCTGGAGCCTTATTTTATTTGTTTTGATGTCAAGCACGTTTTGTAAGAAACTGATTAACCAAGACCGAGTGTACTTTGGTTTTAGACTACGTTTTTGATGCCTATGCTATGCATATTGATTATAATCAGTTTGTTTTAGTGGCCATGCTGTTTTTTGTATTTAGTATTTAGTATTGCTGTTGTATTTAACATGGTAAACATTGTCAAATAATGATTGAATGTTTGTTCTGTTGAGGAATAAAAACCAATCACACTTAGTGGTCTTCCATGTTTTTCTGTGCCGATATGCTCCTCACATAATGGGATCCAAGGGACTAGGTAGCAGAGTCTTGTGTGTGTTCGCCATCTTGTGGCGAGAAGTCAATATTACCGGTGTAAGGCGGTATTGGGCAACATATCAAACCGTTTTTTCAATTCTTACACTGTCCCAAGCCTAGTTTGACCATTCATTTCATTCACGACTGGAAGCTGCTGGGTTTTCAGTAGTCAGGATTCTGAAATATTAAATATTGTTTGCTTGAAGGGCAATATTTTCTTAAATAGGGGTATTCGTTTGATTGTGCTTTCAGTAAATAGATCAGCAGTCTTTGAAGATGCTCCCTGCTGAGTGCACGGTGTGCCAAATCTTCCTGTAATGCAAGATGAGCCATGTTACATTCATTTAGAAACACCTGTCACAGATGTCTTTTATATATTTTCACACCGATGACCATAAGAGCTGAGGCAGCACCCATATCCACTGCATGGTGGAATGGTGTCTGAGAAGGAGAAATGACAGACAGCCACGCGCACTCACACAGCCAGGCTAAGCAACGCCTGTACACTCATAGACATGTTCAGTCACAAACACACTGACAGCAGACAGAGAATGATTAGACATGCAGAAACCAGGAGGCAGTCCTACGCTGGGTTCCCGACGGCATATTTCTATGTTAATACTGTCTAAACTAAGGCAGGAGAAGAGACTCTGTCTGTCCCGAGCCAGACCGTGCTGTGGTTGGTCGTATGATAGTGAGATATATAGGTTTTGATTCTGGATTTGAAGATTTCAACAGAATTGACCTCCCTACTTGTAAGAGGGAATTTGTTCCAGAGATAGGGAGCTTGGTAGGTGAACGCTCTATTGCCTGCTGATTTTTATTATTATTCTAGGAACAGTAAGGTACCCAGCATTCTGTGATCTGAGCCCTTTTATACAAGTATGTCTTAAAGGGCTTTACATTATATCATATATACATACTACGTCATCATATGCATACTACATATACATCATATACTATGTCATATACATACTACATATACATCATATACTACATTACATCACACACGTCATGTTCTACACCATACTGCACACAAACACATCTATGGGCAGTTTTCAGTTTACCTGATCTGCATGTCTTTGGACTGTGGGAGGAAACCGGAGCACCCAGAGGAAAGCTACTATTCTTTCCAAGACTTTAGAGATGAAGGGGAGATTATTAATTGGTCGATCAAAGTTAGGTTTTTTGAGTAGAGGTTTAATTACAGCTGTTTTAAAGGCAGAGGGCACAATGCCAGAGGAAAGGGAGGCATTAATAATTTTGAGCAAGTTGGGGCCTTGTATCTCTTGTAAAGAGTTCCTTAAGTGGATACACCATCGCAGTGTCCCTACCGTGCAGCGGACGTGGGTGCTGCTCCTACGGCCATCAGCTCCTGCCCTGGCTCTTATGTCGACTTGGGTGTTGCCCTTTCCCCTATGGTCATTACTGCTGGCCATTGTCCAAACCCTGATATTGTTACTACGCTATCGCAGCCCCTGGTTCTCTACATTACATTACATTACAGCATTTATCAGATGCTTTTATCCAAAGCGACTTGCACATTACAGAATTTAGCAGACGCTTTTATCCAAAGCGACCTACATGTCATACCGTTGGCGGAGGCAGCCATGCAAGGTACCAACCTGCTTAACGGGAGCAATTCGGGGTTAGGTGTCTTGCTCAAGTACGTCTTGTCAACTACGACAGATTTTTCCCGGGAGGAGCTGGACTCGAACCGCCGACCTTGCAGTTGCGGGGCGGGAGCTCTACCTTCTGAGCTACTGCCACCCCCATACAAGTATACATTGCATGCATCATATACATAGTACATCACACCATGCACCACACTACACACAAACACATATATTTGCATGTCTTTGACTGTGGGAGGAAACCGGAGCACCCGGAGGAAACCCACGCGAACACGGGGAGAACATGCAAACTCCACACAGAAAGGGCCAAGCGAGATTTGAACCCAGGACCTTCTTGCTATGAGGCGACAGTGCTAACCACTGCACCACCGTGCGCCATCGTCGCTGACCGTGGCCCCATCTATCTGCCTCTAACGCCTTATCCGTTTCCTATGTCGCTCTCATTGCCTATGCTATTGTACATTCCACTGTTTGTCCCGGCACCTATTGCAGCTCAGCCGTCCTGGTGGGGGATTCCTCTATGACTCAGCCCACACAAGATTTCTTCAATTTTTTACCTTACAAGGTTTTTGTGGAAGTTTTTCCTTGCATGTATCGAGGGTCTAAGGCTGGTGGTGCCAGGTAGTTTAGGCCTTGTAGAATAGGTAGTCTGCTATGGTTTGCTCAAATGTATATTGTGTGTCTTGTGCTTTGTTCTGTTTCCCTGTTTGTCTTATACTATTCTGTCATTTCATTGATTGTTGTTCAGGTAGATCTAGTTTGTCTCATTTTCAAGTCCTTTGAGACAGACATGCTTGTGATAAAGGGCTATATGAATAAAATGAACTTGAACTTAACCATGTTGGCAAAGAGAGGGTCAGATACAGTAGGTAGGTTGTAGATTTAGAGGCATGTACTATTTTGGAAGTATCTAGGGATACCGTCTCAAACTGCGATGCTTGTTGAGGAGAGGGATCAGAGCCCTCATTAGGTAGTGAATTTATGATCTTATCTCTAATACAATCAATTTTCTTAGTAAAGATGTTTGAAAATCATTAGCTGTAAATGGAGAGTTAAGGGTTTTCGGGTAATGTTTGCTATCGTGTCGCATAGGAATTTAGGGTTATTTTTATTAGCATTAATTAGCACTGCTAGGAGGCCCTAGCATTGGAGAGCGCACGTTTGTAGTTCAATAGGCTATCGTTCCAAGATAGCCGAAAAACCTCAAGTTTGGATGAGCACCATTTGCGTTCTAATCTTCTACACACCTATTTTTGTGCATGTGTATCATCTGTAAATCAAGGCATTGGTTTCTTTAGACGGCTGATTTTTGTGATTAGCGGCGCAACAGAATAAAGCAAATAAAGTAAAATGGATTTTAAATAATCTGTGAATTTATTGAGGGAGTCGATTTGCTCAGGGAGAGAGGAGAGAGTTTTGGCAGCATCAATACGGCGGGTGCTGTAGGTATCAACCAAATTAATGCGCTGATGAGGCAGTTCAATTTGGAATTTAATTAAGTAATGGTCTGTAGGGCTGTGCGATATGGACAAAACCTATCACGATATGGCTGATTTCATATCACGATAACGATATATATCACAATATAGTACGTTTTCTGTACATTTGATGAAGAATTTGTCTATACAAAATACCCACACGCTTCTAGGGCTGGGTATTGCCACTGATTTCCCAAATTGATTTCATTCAATATCTATTTGGTTAGGGATATTTCAGTTACAATACCAATTTTGCTTGGATATGAAAGAGATTCTCAGAGAACTAATGCTGTAAATTGTACAAGGAACCTGATGCATTATTAAAAATATTAATGTTTACATTAAGAATTGACCCCAAAGCAGTTACATTAATGTACTTTTTATATAACATTACCAACACACTACAGCAGTGTATCAGAAGATAAACTACCAAAAGAGATAAACAACCATATATTGATTAATAAGTAAAAATTAAACCAACAATCAGAACTTGAAAAAGGCTCTGAATTGCCATTGAAAATAGTGCAAGAAATCTGTTTTTTGGGGGGGAACACCTCTGGACATTGTAAACTGTAAAGTCCATGTAACTAAAGCCCCTTCATGCTTTCTCACTTGTTAAAGATTGTATGGCTGCCTTCAAGACACCTGAAAACTGGGGAGTTTTCCACCTTGTAGTGGGAACTATGATGCTCGAGTGATGCAACCACATTTTGGATTAAAAATAACCTTGAAATTGATACTTTTCAAAGTGCATAGATATCAAATGAGTAGTATGTGAGTATCACAGTATCAATACCAGTTTCGATCAGCCCATCCCTAGTGGATAGTCCTTTTCTAAGTTAGCCGCATCATCAGTAGATGGTTACTGTAAAATGATGACGGAGGCTAAGCAGTCCAGATTACATACAGAACCTTGCTCGTAATAAGAGCTGATGATCCATCTCATAAAATGTTTTTCTGGTTGTAAATCAGTGGAATAATTAGCGCGACTGAAAACTGTTGTTTAACAGGCAAAAGAAAATGCAACATAGTTTTGTTCTGTGTCACGCTGTTCCGTGTGTGTTTGTTATTCCAGTCCACATGTAGAGAACATAAAGCAGGGTCGGGAATGATGTAAAATATGGCCTGTGGCACACTTGTGGGTGGAAAGAGTGTCCACGAAGCCGGAGATAAGAAAGGGATCCACTCAGATAAATACCAGAAACAGCTATTTAATGACTGTTTCAGGGAGGTAATGGGTCAGTCTTTGATCAGAATTGTCACTGAGGGGGTAGTCATAATCCAGTCCAAATTTCGGTACACAGCTCAGTCTCTCACACAGTCCGGAGGTCAAGGCAGGAGAAGGGTCGTTAAACAGGCAGGGGTCGATTCCAAAGAGGGTTCTCAGACAGGCAGGGATCCAGCACACAGCAGGGTTCTTGGTCCGGTCAGTCATACACGCTCTTGTCAACACTCGATCACTATCTGTTACGCTCTCTCTTCCTCCTACTCCCCCCATGGGTCACACACCCCTCTCTTCCTTTTCTACCCCTATTTAAGCCCTGCCACTCTCTTTCCCCATTGGCCCTGCCCGATCTCCCTAATTGGATCAGCTGCCTCACATCTGCTTCTGATTGGGGCGGACGTCCGTCTATGGGCTTTAGCGTCCACGTGGGGAATGGCACGTACCACCCCTCCTTCACTTCCTCCCTCCTATATGCTCTCCATCTGCCACAGGCCATAAAGGAGTTCTGCTGCTTTTTTTGTGGCAATGGCGATAGAAACGATAGAGGAAAATATATATACGATAGACATTTTTCTATCATCCCACAATATATATCGTCATATCGAACAGCCCTAATGGTCTGATAATACTGGTGGATATGCCAAAACTTCTAGATTAGTATTACCGTTGGAGTGGGTTTTTCGGTGGACCAATTGAGTAAAGCCAAACATGTCGATAAGCAATGAAAAAGCCTCACTAAGAGGATTAGTTGTATTGTTTATATATTATGGATATTAAAATCCCCAATTATTAAAATGTTATCCGTACGAGTTACCAGATTTGAGATGAAATCTGAAAATTATTTCCTGTGGGCGATAGAGGATAATGAGGTAGAAGGGCAGTGGCGGGATAGTGGCATGATTATGATTACGGTTTGTTGGTGTTGAGGGCCGCATAATGAACACCTTACACAATGAGAGCTTAATATTACGATTAGGTGTAAGGTTTAAACTCGAGTTGTAGATTAAAGCCACGCCCCCACCTTTTTCAGATGTCCGAGAAACATGCGAACTGATATAATTCAATGGAGATGCTTCAATTAGTGGAATTTAATTATTTGGCGTACTATGTTACTTAATTAGGTCATTGATTAGCAGTGCTTTATTTGAAAGATAACATATGTTAATGGACCTGAGCTGTTTGCACTCAGTGTTATTAACAGTATTGGTAGGTTTTTTACTGAATTAATGCTGCTGCCAGAAGGGTCAATATGAATAAGATTATTCTGAGCATGTTTGACTAGGCGATGAGGAATAGTGGCGTGGCGAGGGAAGGACACAGTCTCAATCTGATAAACTATGTATGAAGCCACAAGGGTTCAGAGACTCAATTGCTAGAGTACAAAATGTTCATCAAACTTGGGGTGTTTTTACTCAACGTAAAAAGGTCATTCACAGGTAGGCAGTCCAAAAGTGGCAACAGTACAGACGGGGGAAATAATCCATAAACCGGTCAAAACCGGGAGACTTACTGACAGAATACTCAGATAGCAAACACAGGGTAACACTAGGAATGAATGACGCTAATATGGCAACAGGTACAAGAAAAAGGGAGGCCGTAAATAGGGAGTGCCTAAAATACTAACACAAAACAGACAAAAAACACAGGTGTGAGTGATAGGAAATGGGAAACAGAAGGAAGTAAGACTAACTGTCATGAGGGGCAGACTAACC
Organism: Acanthochaenus luetkenii; assembly: GCA_900312575.1. Taxonomy (NCBI): domain Eukaryota; kingdom Metazoa; phylum Chordata; class Actinopteri; order Beryciformes; family Stephanoberycidae; genus Acanthochaenus; species Acanthochaenus luetkenii. The sequence goes on along the minus strand of OMOT01022085.1, from coordinate 3,347 downwards.
AGGAAGTGTATCTCCAAAATAAAAGACACAACGGAAACACAAAACAGTGTACCCTCTAACGAGTAGAACTAACAGACCTTACACTATGCTACCAGAGCTATCAGACTCCACACCCTTACTACATGTATGCCTAACAGGGTGTCTAACAGCCTGAAACCCAGCATGCTTTGTGTGTCATGCCTGTATCAAGCAGCTGTCAATGTTACATGATGAAGAAAGGGTGCCTAACCCATTAAGGTGAAGGCCGTCCGCTTTCAGCATGCCAGGTTTTCCCCAGAAAGAGGGCCAGTTAAACCCTGTTGCTCACAAAACTTAGCCAGCCAATGATTGAGACCAGGACAAAGTTAACACCCTCTGCCAATGGGACTAAACTAGCACAGGAATAATGGCTAACGCTAGCACTAGCAGGCCTGCTATCTGGCTGGGAGCGTAAAGTGTTCATTAATAGAGAAGGGGGTTATAATTTGAGGCGGAAGTAAAAAATTTAAACTCTTCGTGTTCGTACGACAATGAAGAGTTTTTGTATTTCAATCTGTGGAGTGAAGCTGTGGAACAGTCTGAATGTGGAGCTAAAGCAATGCCCAAGCATAAACCAGTTAAAAAAGAGGTATAAGGACATGATTCTCACAAGGTACAGGGATGAAGAAGGGCTTTGACAAGCACCAGGTGTTTACATAGATTATTATTTATTTATTTACTTACTTTACTTACTTATTGTGGTTACATATGTTGTATGTATGTAAATGTAGGCATCCATATATGCTTACAAGATTAGAATAATTGGTGAATAAATTAATATATGGATATTTTATAAGATATACATATTTGGTAATATATTAGGATATAAATATGGAAGTCAGTTGAATTGATTATTGAGTGGTAGAGAAGGGGTAGGATTAAATAAGTGTATACTTCTTCCTACTCTTTTTGGACATGTTAAGTGAATATTGTTTAGAATCAGTTATTTTTGTAACACATTTTTTTTAACCTTTGTTTGTTTGTTGTTGCTTTTTATTTTATTTTACTTTTTAACATGTTCGAAATAAATATTTCATTCATTCATTCATTCATTCATTCATTCATAAGCTATCTGGTGAGCCCGTTGTATCTAGCATGACTAATATATCATCCTCAAACTGATGGAGACATCTCTCTAGTAGAGAAAGCTTATCTAAAAGTAAGGCACACGTTGCCATACTTACCGCTATTGATGATGGTAGTGCTGGAAGTAGGCTAATACTCGGCTATGAGCTAGAGCTAGTCTAACGCCCGCCCACAGCCGTACTATAGCTAGGTCTAGTTTGAATAGACAGCTAGGGTATGCTAGCAGAAGTTGCATGCTTGCTCCGGATAAGCTAACCAAGCAGAGAGGCAATATATGACAAAGTAGTAATTGGCTAATGTTAGATCTATGAGGGTGTATAAGGTTTAATCAAATATCTGAAACTAAATAAAAGCCAGCTAACTGACTTTTTGAGCCTCAGAACCACTGCGGCTCAAAAAGTTCACACAGGGAAATAAAGTCCAGCAAGAATATGATGAAGCCGAGAAGAGGAATTTATTGAGTTGAAAAGGTAGAAGAGCTTCTTGGAGAATAAGAGATATAATACAAAAGGGAGTAAAAAAGGTATAGTAGAAAATCATAGCATAGCTAACAGTGTGGAAACGAGAAACAGCGTCACCGGAAACAGGTTGATAGTGTGTGTGTGTGTGTGTGTGTGTGTGTGTGTGTGTGTGTGTGTGTGTGTGTGTGTGTGTGTGTGTGTGTGTGTGTGTGTGTGTGTGTGTGTGTGTGCGTGCGTGCGCGCATGTGC